>JBDFRD010044200.1:0-14776 GCA_039654405.1 Bullina lineata | reverse complement strand
GACGATGCGATGGGGTGTTGCCTGGTCCTATGATGAGACTGTTGAGTTTCCGGTACGTTATTTCTTTAGAATTCTCTCTTTCTTACTCTGCCTCCTTATTTTCTTTTAGCTTATCTTATCGTCTTGTATTTTTGGAAGGACAGCTGTTGAAGTTTCTAACCTGTTTCTCCTCTGTTTCTCCTCCTCTCCCCACCCCACCCCTACCTCCACTCAGGGTCCATACGTGAGTCTTGAAGTCTTGAAAATCAGATGGCTCATTTAAGACTTGAAAAAGTCTGGAAAAATTGCCATTTTTTTTACTAGAACCGCCGGAGGTCTTGAAAAAGTCTTGCATTTTGCGGTAATCGCAGATAGTGGGCGATTGGAGTGGCGCTCAGACAGTCATAAAAAAATCGGCAAAGCTGCACCCGGTTTGCCGTTGACAAAACCAAATCACGCTCCCAGTAGACAGGTTTCTTTCGTTTGCTTTGTTCCGGCAGTGCAAGTTTTTATAGTGCAAGCTGCAAATAGTTTCCTGTGGTGGTCATGAATTTTGTTTTTGCAGTCTTGAAAAGGTCTTGAATTTTGTCTTTTCATGTTTGTATTAACCCTGTCCACTGTTTCCCAGAAATCTCGGTTTGAGACTAGGAAGGAGAAACCACCACTACACTGGGTCGTGCCAAGAGGAGCCGCTGGGGTAGAGTACCAGGTTCACCGTCTGGCAAGTCACATCAAGAACCTCATGGAAGAGATCAAGGTGAGTCCTCCGGTGTCCTTGACCCTGGCTACTTACGCCTTGTTGTTGGTTTATGGAACAATTTTTATATTAGCTTGGAATCAGTTGCTGCTGAATGATTTGCGCTGTGATTGGCTTACACAGATAGTAATGGTAAAGAGGAGAGGAACAATTTTTCACGAAAGTGTGATGGAGATGGTTTTGCCTAATTAAAATCATACATCAACACTGCATATGTGGGATGGCATGGAGAAACCCGGAAAATGTCGGCAAAGTAACTTTCGAGATACAGGCCAAAATAGTTGGTTAGGTCATCCCAGGTCAAGTTAGAGTTATTAATACCGTGGTGTTCCCCAACCATTTATTTATATGCTTTCCAAAGGATTCCTTCCTTAAATGCCCCTAAATATTTTAATTTTAATTTTTAAAAACATTACATAATGTCAAAATCAATAAAAAATCGATGCAGAACAAGAATCTTGACTTAAGATTTGGAACTACATCTTATGCCTTCCATCTATTTTAAAACCTATACATGTCACATACCGCTACTTTCGTTTTTTCTTGCTCTTTTCATTGGTGGAGAGTGCGCATGAATATCTGTGACGTCAATTGTGTGCGCATTCAATAAAGAAAGAGCTTCCGTGTTTTTGTTTTGACTCAACTTACGCTCGACTTTGCCTTAGCAGTTTTCCGAACTTCTTCTGACCATCGATTTTTTACTTGTTGATTAGAATTCTTCAATTCATCCTTCAACTGGTTGTGCATCTGTTTTTTGTAATTTATGAAGATTGGAGTGTGCTTTTTATAAAAAAAACATATGGACCCAAGGTTTCTAATCAGTTGCTAAGTAAAACAACATGGCGGACATGACACAAGAGATGGAGATTACAAAACATCTGGACACTGAACAGAGTGGCAAATCTGTCCGATAACGACGCCCTCAGAAAAGCGATCACAGATTATTTTAATGACAGAGACACTGAAGAAGTATACAGTGAGTCAGAGGAAGGGGAAGGAAAGGATACGACTCCACTTCTTGGTAGTAGTCGGTGTGCTGACCGACCGAAAGCAACAACAGACAACAGGTAAGTCTACTTACTATACTTGAGACTCTTAATCTTAAATAATCGTGTAGAGGGGGGGGGGTTGGAGGCTTCACTAAAGACTGCTCACAGCATATTAAAGTCAAGTTTATTTTTAAGAGTAAGTGGTTCCAATGATCTAGATCTAGATGCAAACATGAGGGTATGAATGTTCCTGTCTATCCTTTAAGTTATAAATGATTGAAGATTACGCTGTTAATAATTATTATACCATCTGAAGATTTTTAAGACCACTTCAGTCATCTCTGATTAATTTTATCTACAGATGTGCCTATGCTTGAACCAATGTTGGAGGAGGAAGAAGAAGAGAACCTGGATTCAGATGGTAAGTGTCTTCTTCTTTTTTCTTTTTTTTTTTCAGGCTGTGTTGGATAAAGAGGCAGAGGCCCTGGATTCAGTTGGTAACAGTAAGTTGTATAAATGTTCTTCAAATGCCGGTTAACCTTACTGATTATAATGATGTGTAAAGTTGTAGCGACCATTATTACTCTGCCATCATGACTGAGTGATGTTCTCGCAACACGGTATTGTTGTTATTCCCCAGCCACGGTGTTGTGAGTGATGTGTGTAGAGTATGCATGTATGAACGAGTATGAAGGGGCAGTCTTGAATGGGATTGTGTGACGAGCAACCCATACTTTTATTTCTGTAAAATATAAAATATATAATTTATAGGCTGAACAAAATTTTCGTCAAGATATTTCAACACTTGCTACAAAGTATAAAACCATGTCGGTGTAAATGATAAGCAATGCAATGACTCAATATTCTCTGAGCAGACCCATTAAAATTTTTTTTACCCTTTTTCTTTCATTTTCTTCCATGGAACAGTTGAAGAATACAACCCAGCTATTTTCCGGCGGACTATGCTCTTCCCCCAGAGGACGAGATGAAGTTATTTCACGAGCACCTACCTGCTTGTAATTGTAAACTTTTTGATGAAAGCCATGCTATCAAACATTTGACATGAAACATTTAACTGATCGATGACTCCAAGGTTTAGAACTACAACAAAACAAAAGAGAATTTGGTGTATCTGTATTATCTCAACTGTCTTGTTGTATGTTTTTGTCGGACAAAACTTGACGTGCATAAAAGTCGAACACAGAAAGAAAACGAGAGAGGTGTGAGTACACGTTCTTGAGTTATTGTGTGTGTTATAGAATTGTTATGCATGTTAGTGCCATTGGCGACAAAGACACATTGACACGTACTCTTACTGTTTATTACCAAACTTTGAACTGTATCCTTGCCTTGCATTTATTTGTTTTGTGTTTGCTTAATAAGTACTTTGTAAATTACAAAATTTTTGCTCGGAGTCGTCGATGATTTAAGATTAAACCTGGGATAGTCATGATAAATATTTACGATGTATTTCTTTGATTATCATATTTTATAGTAAATCTGTACTTGATAAGAACAGGACATTTGGTTGACTTTAAAAGTTTAATTGTTTAGTATCTTGCCTGAAATATGCATTGATTACTTTTGATTTGACAAGTATGGCACGTTGAATATAACGTAATTTTTGTGCAAATTTGTGGATGAATTATGGTCAAATCTAAGATAATTATGATAATTTTTACCTTCTTTGTCTTAATTTATCATATTTTACCATAAATCTTTATTGTGAAGAATATAAAATTAAATTGTAACTTAAATCTTTGTGTTGTTGATGTTTAGTGTAGAAATAAAACAGTGTACCGGTATTTAAAAAAAAATTACTTCCGTATACCAGTACATAAACCACACTGTATCACTGTAAAATGACATGAAATACTTGAAATTGCCTGTTTGTCATTGTATGATGATGTTTGGGTGTGAAAATATATTTTTAGACTGGTTTCATAACCTGTAACTATGTGTGAACCTTGAAAATAAATGTATAAACTTTAAACGCTGTTTTCTCATTTCTTACTTTTCTGAAAGTTTTGACTTCAAATGCTTATATCTCAGCTTCTAGACAAGATATTCACAAAATTCAAATTGCAATATCTTCAGGAACATCTCAGCTTCAAGGAAAAAACAAAATCTCAAAATGTCCAGGCGGGCACACATTCCCCTTTTCTGCATGCTGCTTCACAATTTGTTACTGAAAATGTAACTGATGTGAATGCGAGTGGTTCATACTTTCTAAGGAAAATTTAAAGACTGATCTGTGACAATAACCATTGTCTGAAGGATGAATTGTGTCCATAAGGCATCTTGATTAGTATTTATAACTTGCTTGAGGACAGAAAAATAGGCCAATGGTTCACCAAGAGCCTTGGAATAGTGACCACTCTCTATCTAAATTTCTGGCAGTCAATTAGTTTGTTGTGGCTTGCTATTTACCCCACAAATGTTTGTCCAGTTTACTCCGAAAGAATTATTGATAAGAACAATGCATGGTCTCAAGTCTGGTCTGCATTATGTAATACATATATGTGTTTATTGATAATATTAACCTTTTGTATACCAATTGCATTAATTGACCCACAATCAAAGTATATGACGGGTTGACCCACTCACCTCAAATCTGTTCTCAAGGGTAGGCTTGTCCACTCCAGCTATGTCTATAATGTTTGTGAACTGAGCATTGGTGTGATCCTTCAAGAAACTAAGCACTGGTACAACACCATCGGGATGGATCATTACCTGCATATAAAAATCTATGTGTAAGAAGCAGCATACAGACAATACTGACTCCACTATATTTAAACCCAAGTGTGTGGTACATATATATAACGTATGCGCAACAAAGGAATTAATGTTCAACAGCAGTGTGCATCATGGTATGTAATACACATACAACAAGCTTCTTTTTTCAACGCAAAAAAAAAAAAAAAAAAAATTTAATCTTCTGATAATTTGTAATGTTTGTACATTCCCAAAAGGGATGCAAGTGCTGACAACGGTGTTTTCATTCTTAATGAAAATAATAATATTACCCAAGCACATTGTCCACATCTTCTGATCTATCGCACAAATGTTCACAAACAATTCAACTTCTGAATGAAGATTATGTACATATATATACAGTATATAATATAAATGTGGCACAGTGGTTGAATTGGACTCTCAATCCAAGGGTCCTGGATTTGAAACCTGTTTGCAACCTTGTTACATCTCTAGGAAAGATACTTAATGTGCATTATTCTTCCATCCACTCAGGTGCATATTGGGTACTGGCATACTCTGCATGAAAGTAACATACAGTAGGCTAGCACCCTGTCAAGGAGATGATTGGTATCATCTATTTTGTTTTACACTATTGAAACTGAAGCTCTGTGCCTTAAAGTCTTAGAGGGAACTTTACTTTTCTACAAACATAACTGGTGAAAAATAAAAAGAATTCAACTGGCTTTGATTTACAAAACATTCAAAGGAAATTACTTGGGAGGACAACGGCATTGATACATTACCTAACTTTAGAAATGCTCTGCCTAACCACTTAAAACTTCCTGTTGCACTATCAAGCAAATCAGAGTAAGTCGTATTTCATAAATTATAATGTCTTAACATAATGAAGCCTGTACTACTCAAATAGAGAGTGCATTACCTCACTTTTTAACACAGAATTCACAGAAAGAATAGCAGATCAACATCAACTTACCTCGAGTTCATTATGATGAAGAACATGTACTTTTTGTACATACTTTGGCAAGCATTCAGCAACATATCCACCAAAATCAGTAAGTTGCTTCTTCAGCAAGGGATTTGCAGGAGCAACAGTAGCTAAAGATGAAGGAGATGGAGGAGGTAGTAAATAAAGGTTATAAGTGGTCAAAATGGGTTATTGTGAAAATTTTGAGATTACCTGAAATAGCAAATTTAAAATTGTACAGATCTTGCTTCACTGTGGAGTTAGTTCGAGGGAGAACAAAAGAACAAAGAGCATTCAACCACAGAGTACAAAAGTACTAAATACTGAAAGAGCAACAAAAGGGTGGATAGTTTATATTATACAGATCTGGAGAAATGTTTACTCACTGTCATATGGTCTGGTCTAAAGTTCTGTTTTGGCCTGACACATAAGTCCACATGGTATGAATAAAGCCCATGTATCACAATGTGAGTACTAAATGCCCGCAATATGACCGTTTGACCAAAGGAATAGATTTGCCTTTGAGAACAGTGAGGGGGAAAGAGAATGGCTCATCACAACCCAAACATGGAAAAATGGCCTATGTCTTTCATAAAGACTTATGACAGGAGGTTTGACATTCTGGAAATTTCAAGCATCATCACACCATGAAGCAGGGTTGTTTTTTTTATGATGATAAGTATTTCAACAGTGTATTCAGTACTTTGGGCAATACGTGATGTATCATCTGACTTTTTATTTAATTCACCGATATATGCCAAAATTCTAAATGACCCTACACCTTAAAAATAATTAAAGTCTGTTGAAAATTAAATGTAAAAAAAAATAGAGACTAAAGACGGCAAAATAAACAAAGGAACACAAGAAACTAAAATTAAATTATATCAAAATTACACACCAGCATAACATTTTTCAGACTAAACTTACGTTTTAAATGCTCAGATGCTTCTGTTGTTTGACAGCGCACAGCATGGCTGATAACTGGTGAAATGTTCAATGCTGAGGATAAGACATTTCAAACCATAATTAAAAGCTATTCCTGGAATCGCATTATATACAAGAAAAGAATTATAGCAATTATACAAATGTCAGGTCAGTAAGACTACAAGATTTTCTAACTATCCTGAAATAGGAAGCATTGCATACATCAGTTATCTGTCGATCTGTCTCGTAGTCTTGTTGACCATTCTGGCACCAATAAAGATTTTGCAACCATTTTCCTCCATTCTTGGTTTTTCAGCTTTCAGCACATCGGACCTTTCAAGACTTGTCCACTCTTTGATGTCTGCCTCTTTGTCTCCATGTAGGATATTCTTGGCAGTCTAGGTGTTTGTGTTAGTCTACCTTAACCCTTATCCCTAACAACCGTATGCGAGCCGCAAGCGACACGGTAATAATTCATGGCCATGAATTTTATAGTGCACACCTGACCCCAAAACGTCACAAAAAATGTCGGCGACCAAGCAGCGGTCATAACATCTCGAATCAGGACTTTTAAAAGCTCTAATTCTTACAATCATGGTAAACCTTCTCTAATAAAATAATGAATAAGTGTGCTTATTTTTTTATTTATAATATGGACAAAGTGTATTTTAGTAAGGATTGCACTGGTGACCACATGTCACCACAAGTTGCATACAACATGCTTATTGTATCAGTGTAAACATTTTCATGTTCAGCCAAATACAAACTATGCGTCTTTACCGTTCTTTCGAGTTATGCCGCAGAAGGGACGAATGAGACGGCACAACCTGGATGCCATTTTTCCCCTTTTCAAGGATAAATAAAGAAATCTTCAATGCACAAAATTACGAAAGCATTCAAGAAATCTTTGGTTGTAAAAGTACAAGAAAATTAGAATACACCATGTGTGGTGACGTTTTTTACATTTCCGGTCAAAATATTCGCCAATTCGAACACATGAGCAGACCGTGACCGGCTGTTTTTACTTAAAAATAGATCTAGCATCTAAAAGAGACAACTTCTTGTGGGTCAAAAACAGACACCATGACTGATGTGAATCTCAGCGAGGCCGAGAAAACATTCATACTTCACAGCGTCCAGGTATATTTTGTAGTTGATGTCTGCCTATACTTCGAATACGCCTGACCTGAACTAAAAAAAAGTGAACCCTAGATTCACAATGAAAGTATTGAAACAGAAAAGAATCACTCTACTAAACTGAACTAACAAGGCCAAAGCAAAAGATGATAGAGTGGCAAGATAAAGTTAAAGATTTTAGATCTAATTCTAACTTACGGAAGTCCTGACTGTCACTTCTAATTCTAAGAGACCTAGATTCTAGATTTCTAACTAGATCTAGATCTAGATCTAACCCTAGTCTAGTACTGGATCTAGTACCACTGTGTGGTGGTGGACTGGAAAGTCTGACGAAAAAAGTCACTTCGCCAAATTGTTAGTGGCAAGCTGCTCTCTTGCAATATTGAGTGGTGTAGAACTTACAACTTAATTACTTAATAGATCTAATAGATCTAGTCTACAAAACCCCTTTTTTATTTTCTGAAGGTAGTGAAAGCTAATATGAAAATGCTGTTATACTTATCTTTCTTACTTATATGAAGATAAATATGAATGAAAATAGTCTTATTCCCCTCTTCCTCACGTAACAGTAAAATGCAATGCAGATCTGGCTCCTCGTCAAAGTCGGATTTTATTTTCAACGCCGTAAAATTCAATATCAGCCAGCAGATGAATTCCTAATGTCAAGATAAACATTGTTTTAGTTTTGGTCATCTGTCCTAAAAAGCAGTGCAGATTATAAGCAGCAGCAATGCAAAAGCAAAAGCAAAATAAGTAGATCGAATATTCCGAGTAGGCCTAGATCTACAGCAAGCGTCAGAATCACACAAAGCCTGACAAAGCGTCTCAAAAACCGATTGGTAGTGCCACTAAATATAGATTAACCCGACAAAAAGAAATACCGGAATTTCATTGGTTGAAATTTCTCGATAATGTGACACATTTACTATATTTAGCAATGAGAAATTTTCCATCGAAGAGGGTCAGGGTTGAAAAGGTAAAAGTACACCCACGGTGGTTCCCAGTTGATTGCGAGGAAACTTAGGTCTATAATCTGCACTTCGCGTTACTCGTACTTCTCGCAATGCAGGACGTAGTGCTACATCTTGTGCGATGCCAGTAATGCATACATGGGATCTCCAATAGAGCTCAGTGTTCAGTCTCTGCACTGTCCTGATTTGGAGTCAGGGACAATAAAGATCAACAAGTTTGCAGAAAAATATTCACATATGCCAGTAGTGGGTGTCGAACTTGGACCCATACACTCAGTAAACGAATGCTTTTTCAAATGAGCTATTCTGCCGCCCCTATTTTAATTTGAAGTATTTTGTCTCACTTAGATCCAAGGTGTAAAATTGTCCTGATGATATAATTCAAGCTGAAACACAAAAATTAAACTCATTAAAACTCTCACACACATTTACCACACGTGATACACAAACATACACTCATGACATATACGGTAACTAATATACAGTCTAACCTGCCCAAGATGGAAACGGAAGGGAAGGGAAAAAGTTTCCGTCTTGTGCAGGTTTCCATCTTAGGCAGGTTCCGTCGGTTTCTTTGTTCAACGTTAGGCCTAGTTTTCCAGGTCCGATATTGCCAACGAATTAGGCAGGGGCATTGCAGGGAGCCTTGTTTACGGGAGAGGATGGGCGGGGACTACCACATTATATTCTTTTTTTAAATAAATAGTCTGGAGTAAGTTAATAAATGCTGATTGGTTCTCCATCGGCGATATCAGACCCACAATCATTTGAGACCGGAAAACTGACGTTAAATAACCCAAAGAAGTCAGTGATTAGTTCTTTGGCGAGGGCGACGGGACCGCGGACCTGTTTTACTATCGATAAAAATCAAAGGTGTATTTTTACTGGCCATGATGCTCTGGTTTTACATCACAAGGCATCGACACTCGTGCATAGTCAATCTTAAGTTGCGTGCTTCGGTACCAAACCGTCCGAAGCCTACGGCAATTGCATAATTTTATGGCTCCGGCAGCAAAGGACACAAAGGGACTGAGGTCTTTCTCCCACGATTTTCTTCCGCGGTCGGTTAAATGAAAGACTTTTCATTGTTTGACATGCATTTTTAAGGAGCCTGTGGCTAGTAAATTCCGTCTTGCACAGGTCATTTGCTCAGTTGGGAGAGCATTTTGCTTTCCATTTCCACATTGGACAGGTTTCTGTTTTATACAAGTCAAATGTATAGGCATTTATCATGGGGGGGAAAATAAGATTCCGTCTTGGCAGGTTTCCTTCTAGGCAGGTTCGACTGTATGCACCATGTTCTCATGTGCTCAGAACACAAAACAGTGAAATTAATTGATTCCCATTAGTTAAAATATGAAGGCAAAGAGGAGTGGATTTTTTTACTTCAAGGTTTTTTATTGGAGCCATAATTAAATGTATTTTCTAATTCTAAAAGATATCTGGTTAGAACACATCAGACCTTTGAAAGCATTGAGTTCAGTGTAAAGTTTTACAGTTAATACATAATAAATATATTGTATCAGTTCATTTATTATACATGTATTATTTTATCATACACATTATAGGACAATTTTCGGGAAGATGGACGTGGATGTGAGGATTTTCGACATATGGAATTAGAAACTGGACTTATATCAAACACAAATGGTTCAGCAAGAGTCAGGCTGGTAAGTTTTTAAAAAAATGTGTCAGATTTTTTTCAGAATATTGAGAATTTTTGCAAAACATAAAAGTTTTAGTATGAATGAAATTCTAACCAGTGAATGATTTTACCTCTAAAATATAACTGTCTACTCATTATAATTTCACAGTAGTCCATTCAAATGCCAAAATGGCACCAAATATATGCGTGGCAGGGATACTTATCATCTTTCGTAATATTTCCCTTCACTATGAAAAGAACTGAGCTTTTGGACATATTCAGCTTGATAATTTGAATAATACTAATTATTTGATATTGCTGTGCCCCACTCAAATACAATACAGAATGAAGACCACCACTGAGACCACTTCCTTGAAAAGAAACAATACTTCAAAGCGAACATTTTTTAATTAGAAAATAATTAGATTTGCTAAAAGAAGGCAGACTAGTGATTTTGTTTAAAATAGTGATGTTGATGATAGTAATCATGTGTAAGAAATAAAATGAACGCTATCACTTTAGCAAGTCTCTTTATCAGGCAACTACAGATGTGCTTGTAGGAGTCAAAGTTCAGCTTACCCCGGTTGATCCAGAGAAACCAGAAGTTGGACGCCTTGAGTTCTTTCTTGACTGGTAAATTTCATAATTCATGTATTAATAAAAAAAAATCCTTCTCCAGGGGGCCAGATTTCTTATTGAGATGGTAGAGATATAACATTCAAATTCCAACCAAAAGCATTTAAGCAATACCATGCCTCATAATCTGACATAATTATAATGATGTTTTGTTCAAAATGCAAAAAAAAAAAAAGAAGAAGTTTTTGTCTTCTTTGTTCTGAAGTTGTAAAAGGATAGGCTACAAACATATTTATTGGTGTTTAAAATGGAAGTCAAAGTTAAAGAATGTAGTCCTACTTCTGACATTATTTAAATGATAGCATATTTTGTAAACTTTTGTTTAGTTTTCTCTCCGACAGAGGTGAATTTATCCTTTTTACGTTCTACAGCTCTGCCAATGCAACTCCTGCATTTGAAGGGAGAGGCGGGGAGGAATTGGCCTCAGAAATTACTGCCATGTTAACCAGAGCCTATGGATGCCCAGGAACTGTGGACTCAGAGTTTTTATGTTTGCTTCCAGGCCAACAGTGCTGGTTATTGTATGTTGATATTCTGGTAAGTTCTTACTAATTCTGCGGCTTTTAGGTTATAAGCTGTAATCAGATTGAAATTTTCTTTTTTTTGTCCACTACTAAGTCAGAGGGTCCTAATTACAGATATTTTTTAACCTTTATTGTACAAGACAGACTTTCATTTAGTAGGCATGTTTCATTTTCATAGCATCTCCAAACTTTCATGAAGCTTCATTTCGTGTTTGCAATTATTTCATTTATTAATGTCACTGAAATTGTACTTGTTCCTAAAAAGTATGACTACCCAAAGCTGAGAGCAAGAGCAGAACATACTTTCCAAGTAAGAGGGACTGGAGAAGATCATTTGCTGAAAAATAAACTACAATTTTTTAGTTGGGTCTTCAGCATTTTTGAATAAGGAATGGGCTGAAAGATATGCTTTAAAAGAAAAAGAAAAAACTTACAGTGGAAGTCTAGAAAAAAACCCTTTTGTTTCTTTAAAGTGGAGTTTTCAGGATGGCCTCTTGAATTATCGGCCTCATTTGGCTGAGAAATGAAATAACAATGATATTCACTGTCCTGAACATGAGAGGAGACAAGCTGTGAATGAGACTGTTGGCCACTCCCACATCTACCACCCAGTCTGTTAATTACTCACAGTGAAAAAAAGGGTAGAGATGGAACTGATACTCACATTTATTCAGACTGAAATTTTAATGTGATGTTCTGAACTGGTCATGAGATAGAAAGCATGACTACAGTTTTTCTTGAACTTCGAAAAACAACATTTTGCAATAGATTTGTTAGCTTCATTACATTGAATATTTTTTGTATTGCATACATGCATTTGATCTTACAGTTGCTGGAATGTGGTGGAAACCTTTTTGATGCTGTGTCAATTGCAGTAAAGGCAGCTCTTTTCAATCTCAAGTAAGATTAGGGTATTGTTTAGCTAATTGTAATGTATGCTGTGTGTGAAATGTAAAAAAAAAAGATATAATGTGACTTTATCAAAAGGTGAATTACTTGAAAAGGTAGGCTTTGGGGAAGGATAACTTTATTGAGAAAAAAATGAGTTTGAAATAGAAATATATGAATATTCTAAACCCCCCAAAAAAAGATCTGAACAAAATATCTCATAGTAATTATTGAATTTACTCAACTACACGTGACAAATGTTATAGTTTTTAAAGAACATGCATTGAATGTCTTATTCACAGGTCCTTTCTATTCACAGTTCTATTCCTCTCAAAATTGTTAACTTAATCTTAGGGCTTTACAAAAATAATTTATTCGTGAGTTATAATATTTTTGAACTACTTCACTTTGTTAATTTTAATTTATTAACAATGAACAAGAAAATTAAAAGGGAAATAAGGTGGGTAGGGCATTCATATTTTTTTGTCACCTTAAATTAATACTTTTCGAGTTGTAATATTATTGTGAAGTCATCATAAGTGATTCATTTTGGGTATCAGAATGTTTCTAGTTCCACAGTTTAATTCTTCCTATGTTTTTCATTTCAAAAGATCCTACATGATAAACTGAGATAATACAATCATTGAGAGCCATACATTTATGAAGTAGTTTTCACTGCACATATTTATATGAAGTTATGTTTCATTGCCACATTTTTTTCTTTCTTTTTTTTTTTTTTTTGGCAGAATACCAAATGTGACAATGACAAAAGATGAAGGTGGCATTGAATTAGATGTCTCTGATGATCCCTTTGACTACAAAAGATTAGATGTTTCCGGGGCTCCTGTTATTGTTACAGTAAACAAGGTTTGTCAACCAGAGCCTTTTAAACTAATAAGGTTCTGAATAAAATATTTTCTCATGTATTAGAGAGAAAAATTGTATCGAATAAAATAGACAAGCGATAACCTCTACTTCCCCACATTATTTTATATTGTTTGCAAGCTCTTTAATTAAATTTTGTTTCAATTCATTTAATTCTTGATCTATTTGAGTAAATGAATAAAAATTGTGCTTCTGAAAATTGGAACTTTTTAAACTTTTTCTTACTGAAGGTAGGGATATTGAAAATACTGGTAGATCTGAAGGTAATTGAAGTTTCAAGGGAATGGACTAGAGCCATCTGATGACAGTCAGCTACTAATAAAGGCTTTGATATACATGTACATATTCACATGACACAATTTTACAGATTAAAGGGAAATGTAATTTCATTTAATTCAGATGATGTTCATATCATTCGTAAAAATAAAAAAAGAATAATAACATTAAGGATAAGAATTGATAACGCAACAGTTATAATAACTTTGAGGCAGGGGAAAATGTATGTTAAGTTAAGATAACTTCAGACAAAAGGAACTGCAATTTTTTTTAATGTTTTAATCTTTTTACCTTGTTCTCAGATTGGCCACTTCCATGTTGTAGATGCAAGTGAGAAAGAAGAAGCATGCAGCTTAGCAAGGTATATGAATGTGTAATTGAAATCACTCTGATTCCTTTGTTATTCCAATCACAGTCAAATGAGATATATTTGGTTACCGATGGCTTTATTTGGCATATTAATTAAGGAGTATTAATTCTTGTATGTGATGCATTCATGTTCTGTAGTAAGGTGCTACATAATATATTTTTTCTCACTTTTACACTGTTATTGTCAGTGAAAAGACTGAATATCAATCAATTTGATAGCAGGATTCGTAGCAGGCCTTGAAATCCTGGAAAAAAACGTTGAAAAATGAACTTCATTTTTGGTCATTGTCAGTAATTTTACGTCGGTTTTTATGGGCATGTGTGGTTCACAGAGATGTGCCATAATTTATTTCACAAACGATCCTCACTTGTAGCCTTGAAAACTAAAATCTTAACCTGGAAAAAACCTTGAATTTTTCACATGGAAATTGCTCTGATAGTTTATAATCTTTCATATCATTTGCTTATTAGGATCATGCTTGGTGTGACGGCCAAAGGTACAGTAACAGCCATGAGGAAAGAGGGAGCTGGGAGTTTAGATGTGGACAGTATAGCAGACATGATGGAGGTAGGTGTCTAGATCAAGATTTAGTCCAGTCTTAACTATTGATTTTCCAGTCCTGTTACGAGTGGAAGTGGCATTGATGGGTTAGGGGTTAGACTATATTGTCTGTTCTGCCTCAGGCTAATGAAAAGAAATATATATTTTCTTTGTGTCTTACTGACCTTGAAAAAATTTCTTATCATATGAGTGAACGATATTCATAAATTTGATAGCAGATTCTCTGAGATACTCTACTTTTTTCCTCTGCTATTTATTCAAGAGAATCCTGATGGCAGGTCTTTTTTATCCCACAATACTTCATGTAGACTTATTGTTTTTTTTTGGAAATATTTTATATATATTTTTTTTAATACGAACAAGAGTTTGAATGTTTGACATAAGTTTTCCTGTTCTGGTCTGAAGTTACCAACAAAGTTTGCCCATGATTGCAATTGCTGAGGGGTGTCCTCTTTAGTAAACCCCTGGCAGTTAGTTATCCCCCAAAATTGTGCTTTTATAATTTTGAGGTCAAATTTCTTGTTTTAAATGGTTACATGCAGAAGCATTTGG
>JBDFRD010044089.1:0-14785 GCA_039654405.1 Bullina lineata | reverse complement strand
CTCTCTCTCTCTCTCTCTCTCTCTCTCTCTCTCTCTCTCTCTCTCCCCCTCTCTCTCTCCCTCTCTCTCTCTCTCTCCCTCTCCCTCTCTCTCTGTTACTTTCCTCATTTCTGCCTGTCTCTCTCCTTATAAATCTCTCCCATCAGTTGAAACGTAATACACATTGACCCATATCAACTCTCAGCACATTTACCATGCATGCAATTAACCGTGTTAGAGATTGTCAGAGAAACTGAGATGGTCCCAAGGACTTACACATGTTTTAACTCCTCGACATGAGCATACTTCATTGCTTTTAGTTTCAGTTGTTGAGTATGGACAGCTGGCATGGTGGATTTGTCAGATCCTAAAGATTTGTCAAACTGCATGTACTTCACGCTGCGGTCTGGACAGTACAGGAGAGCTTTTAGATTTAGATAGTGACCACAGGATCTCCCTTTCCTTTCCTTTACTTACTTACTTACGCCCGTCAAACCAGTTGGTGCATAGGCCATCAACGACTCCTTGCCATCGCACTCTAGTCTGGGCTGTTCTAGCCCACTCCAGTTGATCCCCAGCCTCTTTAGTTCTTCTTCCGTGTCTCGTTTCCATCTTTTACGAGGTCGGCCTCTCTTCCTTTTTCCCTGTGGGTTCCATGTCAATGCCTGACGTGTGATACTGGACAATGGCTTCCTCAGGGTGTGCCCAGTCCAGCCTTACTTCCTCATCAATGTCTGCTGGCCACTGGTTCTTGCCCTGCTTTCACCCACAATCCCTTTCCTTTACCTGGTCAAATGTTTCCTCAATGTTACTGACTGTCCATACTCACTATCACCTGTGTTTTGTTTTTTTTAGTGCTCCAGAATCAACGAGACCTTTGATGTATCCTGACTTCTCTTTCCAGGACAAGCTCCTGATGTAGTCAAAAATAGCCTGCCTATCTGTTTCTGTAAACATTTTGCAGTACATACCAACTGCTTTACATTCATGAATTCTCTCCCATTCTCCTTAAGTTGCATTATTTCCTTGCACATGTTTTACGTAAACCTGTTCAGTCCCTGTAAGATTTGTTGTGCTGATTTTCTAGCCATCAGTCTCTTTGCCTTGTCCTTTCGCTCGCAAACTGTTGAGTTGAGCCTTCATATTTTAATTGGGTCATAACATCACCTAGCTGTTCATCAGTTATGACTTTTTTTCTTTAAAGTTGTCACTCATAAAACCCCATAGTAATTTTTTCTTTTTAATTTTTGGAATGCTGCTCTCTTGTCTTGTCACCACTGATTAAATGGCAAGGGTCAGGTTGGTTATCCGATTGATTGGCGACAGTATGTTTGACTTACTTTAAAGGTTTCACCCTCCACCTCAGCGTGATTTTCTTTGAGGCACAGTCCGGTTGTCGCTCTGTGTCCATCAGGTTGATTTATTTTTTTCAGATAATTTTTTTAAATGGATGCTTAAAAAGAATTGTAGCTGTAGGTTTGTTCCTCATTACTGGTCAAACCTGTGAAAGTAAAATGCATTGAAGCTTAATGTTAATTTGTTGTAAACTTATTCAGGGTAGACAGTCCGTACACAAGTAAGAGATAAAAACAAGTACAGGTGACCTTCGTACTGCATGAACTATTCTGTTTAAGCTTGACCTAGTGTATATTATATACACAAACATCTTGTTTTAAGGGTGTGAATGAAATGGAAAGTAAGTTCCACCAGTAGCATTGTTTTCTTTTATTTCTTCATATATATATGTTATTGTTGTTAACCAACTTAAGGACATACAAAACTAACCCAGGGAGTCACCCACCATCCCTGTTGCTTGCTTGAAAACACCATCACTTTCCATCTGCAGATCCTGTTAGCTCCTCACACGGACGCCATCATGCTGAGCCGATTTCGTAAACCCATCCAGAAGACTGCGACAATTGTGTCCTTTGCAATCAGAGAAAAATCTGCCAAAGCCGCAGCAGCAGTGGGGCCTGCTAAGATCGGAAATGCTTCAGAGCAAGTGTTCTCCAGAGAAGATAAATATGGAGCTCACAACTACCACCCTCTTCCTGTTGCCATTGACAGAGCAAATGGTAAGTAAATACTTCAACCAAATCTTTGCTCACCTCGGTAATTCAAGATTTAAAAATATTAAACTATTGATAATTCATTATTGGGTTGGTTTTTTTCATGTTTGTGCTTCAACCTTGTTTGGAAAAGGGGATACATAGTAGGAATTATGATTTGAGTTTTATAAGTTTCAGTAGAAGAATAAATTGGGGAGGGGGGGTCTGCAATGAAAATAAAAAAAGTGTAATGTTTCAGGTTTGTACAACAGTAAATTGATGTTCGTTTAGTAGTTTTCATTAAAAATTCTTCTAAAATAATCTTTTTCAGGTTTGGGTATTATATAAATAATTATGAACAGTTGAAAGCAGCAACTTATAACGGTACATCTTTTACTACTGTAGACAGGATGAAATATCTTACACTGATCTGTTCTGGAAATGAAAATGTGGACATTTCTGCAGCATTTTTATTTTACTGTACATGTGTGATTTATGTTTCGAAGATTATGTCAACAAAAATAATATTACTACATGTATTTCAGTTGAATAAATATAAAGAAAGATTTGAACCTTGATTTGAAACTTTAAAGAAATTACTTGTTCACTTCAGCTGGCTCTTTTTTTTTAATAATGCATCTGATTCAGGGTTAATTTGTTTTGAATCTATAATGAAACAGAAGTTATTGAAGTAATAATACTTCATATTTGATAAAACTTTTCCAAACAGGAAAGCCCAAAGAATTTGAGCAGTCCATGCGTGACAATAGCAAATGTTTTTCCTAGTTCTTTTCCTAGGTCTTGTAACCCCTGTGGAAATGTGGAACTTTTTTTTTTTAAATTTCAATCCTTTTCAAGTGCCTAATCGGTATGTGCACTACACAAGCTGAGTCAGCATTCACTACAAGAGATAAGATTCAGACCCTGATGTAGGTTGAGGTCAGGAGGAAAAGTTTCTTTTCCCCAAATGCCTCCTGTTTGCCGACCACTTTTATTGATGTTATCACAAACTACTTGACCCCCTTTGTTGCCGTCCTTGTTTTTGGCTTATACTTGTAGGGCAAGATCAGCAATACTGAGAAAGTCCTTGTCATAAAATATTCACAACAAAAAGGGAGTCGAGTGTTCTTTGACCCAATATATACTGAACTGTAACATAATATTTATGCAAATTCAGAGGAAAAATTGAATGTGGCACAAATGTCCTTGACTGTGAAGAAACTAAGTAAATTCAGTAGTAGAAAGATACAGTTATCGTATTTTGAGATTGCTCTTGTTTCTCTTTCCTTTTTCTCGTGGAGATTTCGTTTTGTTTTGTTTTGTTCAGTCGCATAAAATTATTTAGTTGGTTTTTGCTTTTTGTCTTTCTTCTGTTCTTGAATGGGTCACTGCACTGCCAATAATCTTGTTTGGGTTTTCTTCTCTATAGGGCCTTTGTCTAGTCTCTGCTTCTTTTTGTTTGTTCTTGCTCTAGCTCTAAATGAATATTTCCATTTGACAGTTAAAGCTTCTTCATGGTTCTTTTAATTCCATTGACAGCTTCTTGTAAGCATTGTATATCATGTGAAATAGGCTCAGTGATAACAAACAATTTTTTCCAAAGAAATTAATGAACTCAAACTCTGGCTATGACATGTTGACTGTGCCAGCTGTTTAAACAGCTGAAACATCAGTTGAGTTGCATGCCTTGTGTATACAGTAGTAGTATCGTTTGGCTACGACTACACTTCTAAATTATTTGTGTCAATCCAAGCCTGAACACACTTCTCAAATCATGATGTGTATACAGTGAATAATATTTTGTCATTTTGAACAAAACGTTTGCTTCAAAAACTTTATTACTATTCTTCCCTTTGTTTAAAAACACAGTTTTCTACATTAAATAAACAATTAATGAAGACCAGTTTGAAATATTTGAGAATAAGAGATTCAAGCTGTCCTTGGCTTACTGTATTATATTCAGGCAACCTTTTTGGTCCAGGGCAGTGATTCAAACAATTACTGTATGCTTTGAAATCAGTAGTCTTGATTTACAATTTCCCACAATTATCCAGTTTCCACTGACACTTTATTGAATTTTTTCTGAAGGTGTCTTTGTGTGGGATGTTGAGGGCAACAAATACTACGACTTTCTCAGCGCTTACAGTGCAGTCAACCAGGGTCACTGCCATCCTCGCATTGTTCAGGCTCTCCAAAAACAGTCTGAGCTTGTGACCTTGACTTCGCGAGCGTTCTACAACACCAGTCTTGGAGAGTATGAGGAATATATCACCAAGCTCTTTGGTTATGATAAGGTGTTGCCAATGAACACAGGTGAGAGGGAAATCATTCTGACCTTAAAGAGTTTGATTTTTTTAAATTGTTCCAACAAGCTTGTGGCAGTTTTAAGAATTTATCTGTTAACAAGAAAATCTTATAATGATTGTATTTCATTAAAAATAACAAACAAAATTGTTAAGCAGTTTTTGGTCTATATGTGCTCTTTTAAAAAAAATGTTTTGAGTTTGTAGTATACCGTATTGTTTTTACTTATTTTTTTTTACCACGGTCAAAATTTTGTGGATTTTGAAGACTATCTTGAAATATGAGGTCCATGTGAATTTTAAATTTTCTATAAAATCTCAACACTTTGTTACAGAGCTAATGATATTGGCAAAAAGTAAAGGCATGTGAAGCTGGTGCTTATATATCTGAAACAGATGATTTTCTCATCATCTTCCAGACAAGACACTAGTCTATCATAGGTTCTCTTCCACAGCAGAATATGCAAGTACCCAATTTGCACCTGGGTGGGGAGAGGAAAAATTATGTATAATGCCATGACACCGCCACATATTTGTGAAAGACTTTTATTTACATAGTGAATAAATAGCAAATTGTTTATAATTAATTAACTTCTTTCAGTTATAATTTGAATTGAATGTAAGGCGTTCATTTTGATCTGCTGTGATGGAAAGTGTCAGCCTTTTAAGGTGATATATAGATCTCTAAGTGATTTGCTTGCGACCTAGATATGGAACAGGTGAGTTTAAGTGCAAAGATGTATCCTCTTATCGAGTGTTCTTTGTTTGAGATTTCTTACAATCTTGTGACCTACATGCATTTTATCAACTGAAATTGACTCAATTATGAATCATGCCATTACAGTTGGTGAAATTTTTAGCAGACCTCAGTGGTCAATGGACTCATTCTTGTTTAATTGTGTGCTCATTAGACAAAGAATGAAATTCTGTAGAATGTGAACAAAGAGATAGTTTGGAAGATGATTAGTTCCTCAAAATACATTGTTTTTCATTACAAAAGAGTGGATGCATTACTGATAAAGAATAATAGAACAGTTAAAAGAATGAAGTGCGTCCCTATGTTCCTGAAGGAATCAAGAGGCATAAGTCAAGTAAGTCAAGTAAAAGAACGAAACATTCCATAATTACTGATTTTGGTCTAAAGTTCAGCTGCAAACCCTATCAATACACGTCAGGACATATAGTTGAATGTTAGAAAGAAAATCTTAAAGCAAAATCTTTTCATGGAGACCAGCAAACTCCTGAAACTTGAAAGACTTTTTTTTTTTTTCCGTGGAACAGACCATGGCAGTCTAATCTCAAAACCTGCTCGTCTTTTTCAAAAGTTGTAGGAATATTGATGCAGCTTTTCTCCATGACTTACAGGCGTCGAGGGAGGCGAAACCGCCTGCAAGCTGGCCAGAAAGTGGGGCTACAAAGTCAAGAAAATCCCAGAGAACAAGGCCCGTACCATTTTTGTGGAGGGGAACTTTTGGGGCAGGACTCTGGCTGCAATCTCCTCCTCCACAGACCCATCCAGCTATGCTGATTATGGCCCTTTCATGACAGGATTTGACATCATTCCTTATGATGATATTCCTGCCCTTGAGGTATGCTGGTGTAGGTTCTTTACAAAATGATTTTGTTTTCATATTTTTTGAGAAGGGTATATTGATGTAAGGATGCTTCAAGATTTTAACTGTTTCTGCCCCTGTTTAGTATGTCTACTTTTAAAAATGTTTGGATCAGTGAATATTGGTTTTTTTTTTAGTATTGTAATAGTGAATGTCATGTGTTTGGTGTTAATTTACAGGATAGAGAGATAACCTTGTGACAATGCTACAGCAATAATAATAATTATAATAATAATAATGAGAAGAAATAAATCCACTTTGTTAGCTTTTGGACAAACTGCTTTATACAACTGATTTGAATTCTTAAGCATCAAATTTTTTCTCTTATGAAATTAAGAATGGTGGGATGAAAGAAATCATTGATAGCTGAAGTCAGAAGTTTGCCGTTCTCCTCACATACCTGATGAAGAAAGTATTTACATTAAATCACACCTTTCTTTCTTTTTAATTCTTTTAACTCAAAAAATATCACTTCATTTTGAGTATGCCATGGTGCAAAAATGGAAAATCATGTTTATTTTTACCTTTTAACTGCTGGAACAGTATGATATTTGACTGTGGTTCAACACCACCAATTTTCCAGTCCCTAAACAAAGTCTGGGGCAACTTAAATTATTTCAAATGACTTACTTGACTTAATCTTCGCACAGGGCCTCAACTGTATTCCTCCTCTTTCCTCTTTCTCTGGCTTCCCAAGCTTCGTTATTTGCACATTTGTAATTCTAGGCAATTAATTTAAAATGATGAACCTGAATTCAATTTTGGTAATAAATGCTTCATACATCTATTCTGTTCATTCTGGTTCTCCGTCATAAAATAATACCAGTGCCATTTATCTTTCCGAGTCAGCCAGTTCCTAAGTCACTATTTTCGATTCTGTTTGCTATTTAAATTTATATTCTATCTATAACAGAATTGATTTGTTAGCTATTATTCCTTCGTTTTAAAACATGCCCTAATTCTGTTGCCAGAAAGAGCTCCAGGATCCCAATGTGTGCGCCTTTATGTTTGAGCCAATCCAAGGAGAAGCAGGTGTAGTGGTTCCCCAGCCAGGATACCTGACCAAGGTGCGCGAACTGTGCACTAAGTACAACGTCCTCATGATTGCTGACGAAGTGCAGACTGGTCTTGCCAGGACTGGCAGGTAAGGCTTACAGATGTGTTGCAGACCTGCCAACCTTTCTGATTTTGTCTGGATTATCTCGATTTGAGACCACCGATCCCGATGGAGACACTAATTAATTTCTGTCACAAAAATGCGAAGTGTGATGCGATATCAACGAACAACTCGGCCAGGTTGAGTTCGCGAGATCTCCCCAATTTTGGCATTTTTTTGTTTCCTTTTTTTTTTTTTTTTTGCGTGTCAAAAATCTTAACATAGAAGATCATAGGTCTAGATTTAAGACATGGATAAGTTCAGTTCATTTGTAGGTCGTTCTAGACTTGTTGTAGATGATGATACAGATAGAGTCAGAGTAGTGCAGTAGAGACTTTTTTCTCGGATTTTCTGGAGGTAGATCTGGTGATGACAGTGTTTCCTTTATATATTTGTTCTTCTTCCAATGAGCTCGTTCAAAAGTATTCCTGTTTTTGAATTCGCAAAGTTGGCAGGTCTGGTGTTGTTTGGCTTATTTTGAAATTCAACAAAATTCTGTAGTATTGTGAACACCTATGTCTGATTTATTTATCTTTCTACAAGTCAGGACTTAAAGTCAAATTCAAAATTTGCTTGAAGTTCTCATTTCCTCAATAGTATACTTTTATCACGCTAGAGTGTTGTGTTTTCACTTGACTATCACAATTACTGTTCTCTTTTCTAAAATAGCCTGCATTTTTTTTTCCAATAATTGAGCACATAATTTTATGACATAATTCTAAGCATTACAATTTAGGGTTTTTTAAAAGCCAGGTGAGACGGTTAAGTAGCATCTCTTTGTTAATTTACTTTGGAAATGCTTTCATTCGACTGGCAGATTAATTTTTGCCTTCATTGCTCTTGACAAAGATCCCTATTAAACCTTGAACTTCATTAAGCCCATGGTAGGGCTTCCGCATGTGAATCCTTGTCTATTATTCATGTGTGTTGCCTGATGCTGATAATTTAGTCACTGATTCATAAAAGGGATCATGACACAGTGTAGCGTACATAAAAAAATTCTATAAAATAAAATAATTTATACAGCTCTCTGATGGATAATGATGCTGTAGATCTAGGATCAGTTCACAGCTGTTGCAGGCGAATATTGAATGGGCTGAGTCTTATGATAAAAAATGTAAATTATTGCATGGTGTCAAAAAGCATGCAGAAAATTGATTAAATTTCCATATCAAATAATTTTGATCAAGAGGCCTTGAAACAAGTGGTGCAAACCTCTAAGAACAATAACAAACTTGAATACAGGAAAAGTAACTAGGAACTAAGCTGAGTTGTATCAAACATTAAAGAAACAAGATTGTTGAACAGGTTCAGTAGATATCACTCCAGGAAAACTTGGATCATTTAAAAAATATAATACTTTAAATTTGAAGTACTAAAATAAGTCAGTAGTTGTTTTTTTTATCTAGACTAACAAATAATTCAACATAATTAGTTTTTAAAAAATTCTCTGATATTTCAGGCGTCTTGCTGTGGATCATGAAAATGTTCGCCCAGACATTGTTATCCTGGGGAAAGCTTTATCCGGTGGTGTTTTACCGGTGAGTGGGCTGGTGTGTTTGCAAGTTGATGAATATTATTCCTGCTAAATAAAGATGTGAATGCTTTTTCATTCATTTACTTCTCTGAATTTGATTTTATCACATGGCTGATTGTCATGCACTGACTACCTTGCTCATAAACCATGTAAGTTTAGTGTACCAAGCTGCATTGATTATCTTTTTAGAACAGGGTTAGGGTTAATGTTTTATTTTTCTTATCACTCAGGTATCTGCTGTGCTGGCTGATGATGAAGTCATGCTGACCATTAAACCTGGAGAGCATGGCTCTACATTTGGAGGCAGTCCGCTGGCGTGTAAAGTGGCGATGGAAGCCCTCAAGGTAGTATTTGTGTGGGGAAGGCAAGACAGGTTTTCTACTTCATTATATCAGTTGTAGGCCAAGTTTATTAAAGTGCTTACTTTTCACACATAATTTGTTTCCCTTTGTCAAAGCTGTTATTGCATACACTATTTCATAACTCTTCATATCTCATATTCTTAAAGGTAAAATCATTATTTCCTTATCTTAATATGGTATTACATCTCCACAGGTCCTGGAGGAAGAAAATCTGGCAGAAAATGCGGAAAGACTGGGACAGATCCTGCGTTCAGAGCTTTCAAAACTTCCTAAAGACATTGTCAGTATTGTCCGTGGAAAGGGACTCTTGAATGCTATTGTCATTCACATTGGTAAGGAAACAAGTTTGCTATTGCATTATGTCAACTTAAATCAAATTTAGTTAACTTCATTCCATATAGAGGAATGGTACCAGGAAGATGTTTAGTACCTACCTTCCCAAAAGAGTAGTTAAGAACATTTTTAAAATAACTGAAGATTTGGAGTTTTACAATAATCCGAATTTGACTTGTCATGCAGTATACAAATACAAACATCGTCAAATAACTTTTGCCTCAAATGAATCCCATTCTATAGGTCATGATGCTTGGGATGTGTGCTTAAAGTTGCGTGACAACGGCCTGATTGCGAAACCTACCCATGGAGACATTATTCGATTTGCACCACCTCTGGTCATCAATGAGGAACAGTTGTACGAATGCATTGACATCATCTCAAGAGTCGTCCTCTCATTTAAGTAGGCGTTTCCTTGAGCAGATTCCTGATGGTTTGTTTTTCCCATGGGTTAAGCATCGGGAAAAGATGGTTTTTTTGAATTTGAAGTGTTAATCTAGGAGAAAAATAATGTATTTATCCAACACCATTAGTAAAACATCAGAATGGAAGTTTTATGAAGAATGTCCATGAAATTTTGAAAAAAAAAAAGGAAGTTCTTTAAAAATTATGATTCGACAATGGACCAGAAAATGCACCTATTGTATTTTCATAAAATATTTATGCTGCAGTTCTCAAACTCATGTGTATACATTTAGGTGTTGAATGTTGGTGTTTTTTTTTTCTTTAATACAAATTCAAATTTGCTTTTTAACGTGTAGGAAGAATGTTTGCACTCTTAATGAATGTTGAATTAATTATCGTGATGAGGCTCGACTTAGATTTAGGCAATTGATATACAGCACATTATGTGAAAAGGCTACATATATCTGCCTATGTTGTTATTGACCATATGCTAAAAGTGTCATATCTGCAACTGTTATAATTACACTTCAAATTGTTAAGTACTTGATGTGTTTTCCATTCAGATAAATCACTGCAATAATACTGCCGCTTTCCTTGTGACAGATGTCCTCACAAGTTAACAATTCTTTCCACTGTCACTTTCTTCTCAGCTGCAGGCACTGTAACATTGGTGATTCTTTCAAAACGGAATATCTTAATGGAACTTATGGGGGTCCCTCAGTGTTTATATTTATTTTTTGTCTTTGTTCCAGCTCATGCCACATGAGTAGAGACTATTCTTACTTGATCTTGTGTTTGCAGTGCTCATGATTTGAGTTTGAAGTTATATTCTTTTTGGTAAAGGCTTGGCCTGCATTTAGGAGTGAACAATGTTTTCCTATGGTATTTTCTAGACTTGTTAATCGAAAAAATGTTTTGACATAATAGGAATTTGTTGTCTTTTTTTGTGTGGTGTGATTGTCCATTCCTTTTCCTTTTTCTGCTTTGCTTTTCAAATGAATGAGGTTCTTATTTAAATAGGCTTTATTTTCTTTGTCCAGGTATATGTTGGATAAGTTAACTTGCATCTTTTTTTTTTACATTAGTATTTATTGGTTTAGTAACATGTTATGCTATTGTATAATCATGCTTGCGCTCTTTCTTGTTTGTATATTTGGGATATATGTTGTTCATTTTAAATTCAGAAAATACTCCTTTTGTTTTATTGGTGTCAGTCACTTTTCTTCTTCGTTCATTTAGACTGCCAGTCCTGCTTTTCTATGTATGACGTTGTGCGTAGATCGTCTAGATTCCCATACAGCTTCTTTATAATCATTAGCTTTGACCACAAGTTCTGGAGTCTCCCATATGCGCATGCACAATGAGGCGATGGTGTCAGCCTAAATTTTCGATGCATATGAGTCTTAAGACGGCAGTGGCCTATTCTGAGGTGCAAGATTGTCACGTATTGGGAACGCTCAAGCAAGCAGTATGCATCTCATCAGTAATCAGTAACTTATTGGTTCATGAGATAGTACGTGTCACTACTTTAATGTAAATTAATGGAAAAAAATCTTTTAGCCAAGTCACAACCAAGGCTCATTGTTTTATCAAGATATGAAAAACTGTCTCAGTAGAAAATTGTTGAGGAAAACTAAGAAAATATGGCCCCTACACCTAGTCATCACGTGATTCATTATGCATTTTCTATGCACTTGTGTAATGTTTTTCCACTTTTGGCCAACTGAAGAAGTTATTCAGTCTCTAGAAGACTTCCCCTTTAATAAAGGATTCAAATGAAGGGGACAGGTTAAGATTAAGAACGTTAATTCACTGTATAAAAATAAAGATGCATATATAAAGTAGATTTATTTTCTTTGGAACTTGCTTTTGAACTCCCAAATTTGAGATTTTGTAATCTGTTTATGATTTGCTAGCTTTGCCATAATATTTTAATTTATTCCTATTTTGTAAGCACTAATATACATTTTACTCTGAGAGGCATGTTGTTCAATTTTCTTGCAGTGTTGCCAGACAGCATTTGTATACATATTATCTGTTAATGATGAATTGTATTGAGGAATAGTTGCAAAAGACGATAGACTGCATCATATAGATCTGGAACAACATTTTATGTTACAGTGTAGCGTTGTATATGAGTCCTTGTGGTCTAGAGTGTCACTACAAGTAGAGAATTGAGTCGCTGTGAACATGTTGTTCAATTAAAAACTTTTCATTTAATACTCCAAGACCTCTTTCTTTTCGTTCCGCTGTAACTTACAGAGGCCATGGAACAAACATTGTTGCACTGTTAAAAAGGATTGTGATGCCTCGCTATGCTTTGTAAATATCTATGATGGGATATGTTCAAATTGTTGCTTGTCCAATGGATTTGTGCTTTAAGTTAAACACTAATAATAATAAAAAAAAAAAGAGGTTCCGGCCTAAATAATGTTGGTGATGGTGAATCAAACAATGCTTGTTTTGCTTTAAAATAAATATTTATATCTGACTTATATGTATCATATGTTTCTACGGATCACCTGTCCTTTTGCTTATTTATGCAAAGAATTTAAGAAAATCATAACGCTTTCAAAATATTATTTCCAGTAATCTGTAGACTGACTTCTCTTTGTAGTTTGTCCATCAAGTAGCATTGGTGGTATTTTACAGCTTATCCATTACCAGTACAAAATATTGTGTGAATACTGTTAGAAAAGTCATTCTGTTGTACGTTATAATTTCCAATGGCTTCTTTTTCTCTTTATTTTTCTTTATCTCTGCTTCTATTTATGGGTTGCATTTTCCTTCTTGGCCTTACTTGGAAAACATTATGTATTGACTTCAATCTTTTTTTAAGGCACAGCTGAAAATGCAGTGAATGTTCTATATACATGTACTTATGTATTTTATAGTCTGAAATAATACACATTCACCAGATCAGTAATGAAGCAAGTGACTGTTTGGTACTGTTCCCATAGAAATCTCTATTCGACAAATATCAGCACTCTCTGAACACATTTTCTAACATTTGTGAGAAGTTTATTTTTTATATTTCGAAATGTGTAAACGGAATTTCAGAACCTGAGCAGATGCACACACAATGCGCAAAAGCTGACAATGTAAAATGTGTGAAGTTTCGTTGTAGGGAATATCTGGAGTTACTTTTGAATATAATATTATTGTTTGAGAAGATATATTTTCTTATAATGTTTAGTAAAAATATATATTACCTGAACATTTCCAAAGATTTTTTTTAGTGGTGTGGAGATAAGATAATAAATTGAATTTTTGTCTAAGTCATGAAATGTTGAATATTTCTACTTAAGTTTGTTTTGGGTTTTTCGCTGCCCACATTTTCAATTTTTGAAAATCTTGTTTTTGAAAGACAAATACATCATGTACACAACATAGTTTTGCTTTTGCTTGATTCGTGTGAATTATGTCTAATATGATGAGATAAGTTAACAGTACTGACCAATTTATCTGCTTTTTTTTTTTTTGAAGCTTTTAGTTTCATAATTGCTTGAATTAATTTTTTTTGAGTTGTATTCGCTTTTTGTGTTTGAACGTGTTTTGTCAATGCTTTAATTGCCCATGAGCAAAATAGAGTAGGCATTCTATACTGGTGAATCTTCATAACTGGCCTTCTTGCATGGTGACAGATTGAGATTATTTATTTACAAGACGGCAGAATGACCTGCTGAAAAAAGAACTCATTATCTTTAGTTCTCACTTTATCGTTGCTTTTTTTAAGTTTATTTTCCGTTGAGGAAACGTAACACTTTGCTTGCAGTGTTGCATAGATTATGAGATCTGATTTTTCAGACTAGACTGCATGTATTTTTTGCCAGTTTTCAGTTTCATTTGTTAAAGTCAGATGTCATCCTACAGCATCTGAATGTGTGACTTCCTAGCTTGTTAAAGTTTGTCCAGAATAAATTTGCTGTGCAGTCGTGAGGAAAACTTGCTGATGTGATGTGCAATGTAAAATAGTGCTTTGCAGGAAAACTAAAGTTCATATAATATGAACACAAAGTAAAATATGATCTTAAAGAGTAACAAAAAATAATTACAAATGCATGCAAAATATCAAAAGGAATACATTATTTATTTTAGTGTGAGGATATGGCATCTTAATTTGACTATATTTGTTTGCCCATTCAGCACTATATACATGTCATGTATAAACTTCAAAACTGCATTTATTATTTTGACCAACTGTAGAACAGTATTAAGTTAATATTTACACTTGTAGTTTAGGTAATGGGAAATCTGTGGTCAAGAGATCTTAACCCGGTGTTTGGTGTCGCAGCGAGAAGCAAGAAGAGAAAGAGAATCAGAATAAATCAGTCTGAGCATAAACTACATGTAGGTGCCATGGTGGCAGAATGGTTAGAGCGTTGGACTACCAATCCAAGGGTCCTGGGTTTGACCGTTTGTTGTGTCCATGGGATATACACTTTACGGGCCTTCTTTTCTCTCCCCAACCAGGTACAAATTGGGTACCGGCATGTTCTGCAAGGGAAATAAACCTACGACATACTAGCGAGCGTCCTGTCTAGGAAATAATGTAAAAATAATCTATTCCGCTTTGCATTTATGAAGCCAGGATAAGCTCCGTCTGTTTAATCTCATAGGCCTTGAGGGAACTTTCAGGATAACCTAAAGACACATTTGAGTTATTGGCTTTGATCCAGGGAAAAACGAGTCAAACTTTTTTTTTCATGAAAGATAGAACTTTAACTTTAACAACAAAATAATGAATTGCAGTGAAGGCCATTTTTGTTGTAAAACTGTTGATTTAGCCATATTTTACCACGTCTTTTTGTATGAGATCCATCCATTTTTTTTATGGAACTTGCTTGAAAGATTTTAGTTATTTAAATTTAAGTCACTTAAAGTTCATGTTTGACATTGGATTTTTATACTCGTGTCTTCATTTTTTTGAGAGTGACAGTTGTTTGAAAGTGAAATGTTTTTTTCGGTCCTGTTCTCTCTCTCTCTCTCTCTCTCTCTCTCTCTCTCTCTCTCTCTCTCTCTCTCTCTCTCTCTCTCTCCCTCTCTCTC
>JBDFRD010043978.1:12500-14788 GCA_039654405.1 Bullina lineata | reverse complement strand
TCCCGATACTGAGCTTCCTGGTCCTCCAGGTTGGGGGTTGGACATAGGGTTAACACCCCTATTCTGTAAAAATAAACGAAGTTACAGAAACACAAAACCTCAGGGTATCGCAAGAGTAAGCGTAAGTTTAAATTTGCTTTTAAGAAGAGATTAATTATCTAAGGTCTCAGTCTCCCTGACTATAAAATCCTTCCTTCCTTCAAGTGTCAGGCCTGGTGCAGGCATTGACGGTCATGGTCTTCAAGTCCATTGATGAATTTTGTCGTTGGACATTAGTTTATTGAAATAAGATAATTAGTTGACTTTAAAATGACTCGACCTTAGTTCTGCCCAATGGAATGTGCCAGAGTGCCAGGGAAGGTTTTTCAAACGTATACATGTGGGGATGGGACAATTGCACCAAATGACAGTTTGTTTTATTTCCCTTTTGGGATGCATCCCAAGAAAATTGGAGAATTCAAGTTTTTTTTTCATACATTTGACTTTTTTTTTTTTCGACGCATTTGTGTAGTTGGGCAGAACTAGATTTAAAAAATAGAAAAGTGGAGAATTCAATGTTTTTTTTCATACATTTTACTTTTTTTTTTTTTTTTTTGACGCATTTTCGTAGTTCGGCAGTAGAAGGGTCAAAAATGAAAAAAAAAAAACGAAAAGTTTTAAACACATAGTTCCAAAAGTCACATTGAAGATCTGGTTCTTCCACAGCTCTGACCAGCCACTGCTGCCCAACCCAGTGATGATGGGGGAGGGGGGCATGCACGGGGGGCACTTCCCTGTGATTAAGTCCCCTTCTGCTGGTCACCTGGCCTATGGAGATGAAGAAAGTGTTGATGGGAAAGATGAGGACTTTGATGAAAGTTTAGATGACCGACCGACCCAGGCCAGTCTGGACTATCGCTTCAGTATCGGTCAGCTGCCTAACTGGGCCAAGGCCAAGGTCAGTGAGGATGTTTTGTAAGGGGTGGTTACAGATATGGCAACTGTACGGGTTCGTCGTAAGAATTACTGGTTTACTGGCAATTATGGCCAAACAACAGCGAGGATGTATGCTTTTAAATCTCATTGCTGTTGCGTTCTTCGTTCTCTTTTGGCTCCTCATTTTACTGTGAGTTCAGCTTGTGATTACTGCCTCAAATGGGGTTGGCATGTCTGTGGTTACTTTGGCAGCGTCTTTTAGGAAGTGCTGAGAAACTAGTCGAAAGGGCTTGGAAGTAAATTTTATGTCTTGAATTTTTTTTATATTGATTTTGAATTGTCAGCTTTCGGTCCCAATACTGACAGTTTTTGGGTCTTTATTGGAAAAACTATTTCAGTAGACCTCAACAATTCCGTCTCAAGTTGAGCTGAGCTGTAGAAAACTAACTAGTCTCCTTCCTACCATTCTAGTCCCAGCTGGTAAAGGTTCAAGAATTTACTTTTTTCTTCAAGTACAGTTGAGCCGCATCTTTCATGTTTCAAGACAAAGAAAAAATATTGTTTCTTTTTTTTTCCTCCCGGTAGCTTTGTGGTGTTTGGTTTTAGTTGCGTCATTGTACAATAAACAGATAATCTAATGTTTCTAATTTGGTCAGAATGACCGTTGTATTAAATGGCAAAAGATATTACTCCCTCTTTATTAACGTCTTTGAATTTGACAATAATTATTTAATGACAGGATGCTAGTCTATTGTAGGTTTACTTCCCCAGCTGAATATGCCGGTACCCAATTCGCACCTGGGTGGGGAGAGGAAAAATGATGTAAAGTGTCTTTCCCAAGAACACAACACAGTCACTTCCCAGATTCGAACCCTGGACCCTTGGATTAGGAGTCCAAGGCTCTAACCATTTGGCCACCGTGCCACCACAAAATGTCTAAAATAAGCATCAAAAAGCAATGATGACAGCCACTGCACTTTGTGTCATTGTGTATTTGCCAATGAAATCAAAGGAAAATGAATTGGCCTTGTGGTGACCTCATTTATTTTTTGTCTTTACTCAAACACTTGACTTTGATCATATTGACTTTATGTTGTTAAATGCTGTTGTGACAGTTGTAAAGTATGCATCTTTCAAAGGATATTTCTGTTTGAAATTCAGATCTATCCATTGAATAGACTCATAACACTTCAAACTTTAAGAAGCTTCCAGCTTTTCTGTGATATTAAACACACTGCATTGCTGTTATGCCCTTTTGGCTAAGGGCCTGTTTCCATGAAGCACATCCGCTATACGCTTATTTTTTATGTTTGCTTGAGGGGAATACGTCACATGTGCAGAGAGTGTATGGAGAATGGCTGTCAGCAAGAGAG
>JBDFRD010043978.1:0-7500 GCA_039654405.1 Bullina lineata | reverse complement strand
TGATCCAATAACAGGCCAGACACAGTAGAACAATAGCCAAGAAGATGAGCAGGAGGACAATGATGAACACGGCCAAAACAGCATCCTCCTTAAGACTGAAATCATCCTCTTCCTTTTCAGCCTGTGAAAGAAAAAATACCAGTTCATCGTATAAATCAGGGGTGCCCACACTTTTTTTGCTTGCGAGCTACTTTTAAAATTACTAAGTCGAAATAATCTACCTCCAATAAAAATATATTTCATTTATTTATGTTTATATAAGCTATTTTCTTAATGCTATGCAATCTACCCACCCACACTACCTATGCGATTGAACGGTTGACCATGATCTACATATTAGGCACAATTGATATAGATTATGCTGAGGCTTGAATATGAATAAACCATGCTATTTTGAAAATTATATTTGACTCTGTTCCCATGTTTACAATAACATGTACAGCACCTTTATCTTAAGAACAGTACCGCATTGGTCATGCACAACAAGTCAATCAGCATTTAATTTTTTTCATTCCTGGTACTTTTTATTGATTTGCTAACATTCAAATGGTGGCAAGGTGGCTGAATGAGCATCGGAATCCTAAAGCCAGGGGTCTTAGGTTCGACTCCGGGTGACCGTGTTGTGTCCTTGGGAAAGATGTACTATTTTCCCTCTCCTCACCCAGGTGCGAATTGGGTACAAGTTTATTCTGCTTGGAAAGCGACTTTTTAATTGTGACAAATTCGTTATCTCCCAGAATGAGAGCATTAAGTAGTGCTGGAATTCTGGAGAGAGTCTAAGAACCACTTGCTGACTATCAAGTTTTTCTAGTTCATCCTACCTAATTATATGATGAAATATGGGGATGAGATCGTAACCTATGATTGCACAAGAGGGGTGGGTTTTCAGAGCCAAACCAGTTTTGTCTCTGCAGGAAATTACATGAGAAGGCATGGAAGTGGACTGGTCTGAATAAAATCAGAAAAAGCAAAATTACTTGAAAAATTATTCCAGGCTTTGAGGTGACTTTTGTTGAACGTGCCCAAGACGGAAACAGAAGGGAAGGGAAAAAAGTTCCTGTCTTAGGCAGAGTCATTGCAAGGGGACTTGTATGGGGGTAGGGAGTGCACAGGACTGCCATAGTCTAAATAGCCTGGAGTAAAAGCTGATTGGTTCTCTTTCTGTCGGTGCAAGCATCCAGGACCGGTAAACCGACGTTAAATAACGCAAAGAAGTCAGTGATTGGTTCTTCAGATGGGGAGCCTAAAGCTCTAACCATTTGGTCACTGCGTCACCTTTGCAAGAAAATAGTATCAAAAATCACCAACCTCCACTTTTGTCACATAGATTGCATCATAAGGCGAGTCATCCTCATTTCGTTGCGCTTCAATTGCATTCACCAGATCATTAGCAGGATAAATGACATAGCGTCCATTCTCCATTTTGATCGCAGTGAGCGTAACGTCAGTTCTGTAACAAGAAGAAGAAAGATGGATTAAAGAAACAATTGACTTCTCTAAAACAAAGCAGTGTTCATGCAAATCAAACAATTATTTATTTTCAGATAATTTTCTAAACATTCCTTTCTTTAATGTAATGATAAAACTGACAACCTATTGACACGATTTGATGGCAGAAGAAATGATATAGCAATGATCACTTCATATGCAAGGACGAAGAAAAATGACAGATCTTTTAAAAAGAAAAAAAAACAAAAACATCCTGTTATCAGTGAATCAATGCATCAGCAGCTGTCTTGCTAGATGAAGTGTAAAACATGAAATTTCATCCATTCTTCTTAATCACTCACAATTTAAAATGGTGGACACAAATTGGTTTATTGTTGAACAAGCTGGAAGAATCAGCTTTTCCATTCCTCAGGAGTATACAGTTTTGGCTTACTGATCAAAAGGTACTGGAGGTAAACAAGTATATGGAAAGGTCCCAACGATCAAAATGATTAATTGCTGAGGTCTTAATTCTTCATGTCACATCAATTACCTGCATTATCCCTAGTACTGCCAACAACGCAAATGCGTCGAAATAAATACGGGCAAAATATATGGAAAAAAACCCCATTGAATTCTCCAATTTTCTTCGAGTCCCAAAAGGGGTATAAAAAAATATCATTTGGGGCAATTGTCCCACCCCCAATTGTATACGTTTGAAAAATCTTCCCTGGCACTCTGGCACATTCCATTGGGCAATACTAGGGTTAAATTGTATTTTTTCCACTTTTCAATCTTTCGACACGTTTCAGTCATATTACTTTTACAGCATTCAATTTTGTATCATAAAATCCTATAAATTTGATATGATAAAGATTAGTAATTACAAAGCATAAAGCCATGAATGTTTCTATTATATACATGTATTTCGACATAATTATTATTACAAGTGTAAAATTAAATTTTTTTATGCCAAAGTAAACCAGTAAATCATTCCCCTTCCCTCTCTTGAACCATTCATCTTTTGTTCCTAAATATACAGCATCATAATTTTTGGCCTTTTTATCAGAACTTTTTGAATAGACGGTAAGTGTTGCTTCATAGCAAAAGATGTTTTATATTAAATAAGGCGGTAGAAGCCCTCCTATCACTTTCTTTTCCATTCTCCAATGGGATTAGCCTTGCACTATTGATGGATCAAAAGAAAAGGGCAACCGATTCAAACACCCCTCACTGTTTCACTGCCCCATTAATTCTGGAGGGAACTACAAAAAGATTTCCCATGAGGTGCACTCCAGTAATAAGTTCAAGTTCCTTCAAGGCCATGAGGCCCATAGAGCTGGAGCTTATCCCGGTAGCGTGAAGCGGGACAGATGATTTTTACTTCATCTCCTGGACAGGACGCTAGTCTGTCATAGGTTTACTTCCCCAGCACAATATGCCTGCACCTAATTCGCACAGTGGGGAGAGGAAAAATGGTGTAAAGTCTTTCCCAAGGATACAATACGGTCACCTACCGGATATGAACCCTAAGCCCTTGTATTAGGAGTCTACCGCTCAAATCATTTGGCACCACACTCATCATTATTACATTTCCTCAAACAAGTGCCATGCATAGAGAACTTTCCACCTTTATTACATTTATTTCATAAAACATATTTAAAATTTAGAATATATTTTCTCTTTTTCATTACACTTACTCCAGTAATGACATTTTTCCATCTTCATCTATGTAGTTGCTCAGTTCTGGTTCACAAATATAAACAATCTCCCGATTGCCCGCCATGATGGCTCTGTGAAATAGAGAAGGATACATATACATATCAAATCTATACCACATATTTATGAGTTTACACGTTAGAGTTAGAATTCTATTTTTCTTCATTATCAGTGGCAAACTATTCAAATGACCAGGGACAATATCAAATACATTTCTAAATTGAGCAGAACTGGATTTGGGATTTTACATCTTTGTTGATTGAGTGGTAGCTGTTTCTTGAGTTGGAAAATGTTCTCCCCCCCCCTTCCAAAACCAGAGGAGAAAAACTGTAGCAGGTACGAATTTGTAATGGACACCGTACCCTGGACTTATCAAATCAGTGTTGAGCACGATAGTAAAAAGCCACCATGTTCGATGTTAGAGCCCTTTAAAGTATACAGCCTTCCCCTCACTCGTACTTGGTCATTTCTGTGTTTGTTTGTACATGTATTATCTGGAATAATGAAAGGATAACAGACAGGCCTGAAGTGGAGCCATGCCCCGAGAGAAGCAGAGAACAGGAATAGATGGGAAAAGGGCTGGTTGCTGAATCATCTGTGACATCCCAACAGTTTACTGGATTACAGGATTGATGGAGCTGATGAGACATATACTCACTTCATTATCTGGTTCTTGAAGCTGCGTACATTGGTGATAGGCTGGTTCACCCTCATTGTCACCATGTTGTCAGTACTGGTGATAAATATCTGAAACATGCACATGGTAGTTTTAGATTTATATTACTATAACATAGTCTATAATTTTCTATGTAGCTGTGAGCAAATTGCTATTGACATGCCTCTGCACAAACTGTTCTCATTTCAAGAGGTATGTAGGCAAGCGCAAACAGAGTAAAGAGTAATATTAATACACAGTAAACAAAATGAAGAGTCGCTACTGACAGTTCATGTTTTGGTCTGTTCTCACAAAGGCAGTGCTGAAAGCAAAACAGGAAAGTCCTTCCCCAACCTCCAATGAAAGAAGTCAACTCACTGTAACATTAGCAGCCCCAACGTTGACACCATCCGAAGCCTGCACTATCAGGTTGCGTACACTGCTACCAGAACCTTCGTAGCGGAACAATTGCTCGTTACTGATAACACCATCTTGATCAATGACAAATCCGCTGTTTGTTGGCGTTAAAGAGTATGTGGGCTTTACATTTCCGCTGTCAATGTCAGTGACTCCCACGGTGAGGATTGGTTCTTTGAAGGGGGCATTTTCAGACACACCTGGAGTGCATTGGAAACAGTCAATAATAAAAGTGTAAAAAGGAACAAAAATTATTAAAATGTAGGTATCAATCAATAAGTAAACCATAATGAGATGCCCCAGTTTATGACAGGTCAAGCAGCATGATGTTGTGAAATGAGCACCTGCCTTTCAAATTGAAATGATGTGAAATTTGCAGTTAAAAACTTAAGAACTTTTTAGAACTTAAGATAAAATTTCAGAACTTACGATGGAACAATTGTCAAGGCAAGATCAGATATACTTTACGGCAGTTGCAGTTCATCTACTTTTTGTTGTGCTTCACTTGACAAGCGTAAAGTCTAATTACATTCTAACTTTCTTTCCATATTCCAACAAGTAACTAACTTCCATATACATGAAGGACCCACATAAACAGCCACGTGTTGAAAGTGTGTAAGTAAAAGCATAGAACATCATAAACAGCATATTTCACTAAAAAAGAACCGCAAAACAAAACAAAAAAACAACTTAAACTTATTGGAGTTTGAATTGGGCTTAATCACACTCAAATGATTTTACCAGCTGAACAAGTTGAAAAATGTCAACAGTCACGAGACATCACATAAAGCTCTTGCTCTCAATAAAAAAAATATCAGTTCTTAACTTAAAAGCACAAAACAGAAAATGAAAAGACATAAGACCATATCCAATACAAGCACAGTACTTCAAAGCAAAAAGAAAAAAAAACTGTATTGCACTCACAAGCAAGATACTGAGACTGATCGAAAACAGGGCTGTTGTCATTGGTGTTGGTCACCTTCACAATGACTGGGAGGATGCTGGGATTAACATCTCTCCTGTAGCGCTTCACTGAGTCATCGTTCTTTTCATTGTAGGCGAAGATGTCGAATCTGAGCTCGTTCATAGATTCAAAGTCGACGGGCTTCATCAAATACACCTGGCATGTGTCTGGATCTACACGGATGTACTCTTGCAGTCTTTCGTTTGCGGCTGAATAATAGAGAGCAGGAATAAATTCACAATGAATGCAAAATAGTGGATGAAAGCTGCAGTTGAGAATGCAGATTTTTAACCAAGTAACATAAAGTTTTGCTTTGTCTTTATGTGTTTTTCAGGATAGCTTCTTTTGATTGTGCTCGCCACTAGGAATAAATTCATCAGTTCTACAGGCAAAGGGATCAAACACAACAGAAGACATAAGAATGAGAAGCATGGTTCTTTAAAATATTCTCCTTTCAAGGCTGTGAGGCTCATAGAGCTTGAGTTTAATCCCTGTTTTAACAGCACAAAGCAAAATTGATGTCTCAGAGAGGACCCTAGTTTGACTTAGGTTTACTTCCTTGTCAGAATATGTCAGTGCATATTTGGGCGGAGTGGAGGAAATTATGTTAAGTGTCTTTCCCAAGGACACAAGATGGTCTGAGTCAGATTCAATCCTTTGGATTAGGAGTCTAATGCTTTAACCGTTCAGCCAGCTAATCACTAATCGCCTTTATAGCTTTGAGTTACCTGAACAGTTAAAAGAAGCAACGACCAGACTCATAGTTTGAATTAAAGAATGATCAAAGAGTGCTGTTATTCCATATACATCTGCTCAAATCATGACTCCAAAATGCACAAACAAGAGAGGAAATAAAAATTACAAGAGTAACTGGAATATGCTTAGTTACTTCTTCCATCATACATGACTCTGTCCAAACAGAAATGTACCCATTTCAATCTGAAACAGTATTGTTATCCTAACTAGTCCGGGAAACAAGTTATGAGATGACATATTCAACTGCAGCAATACATACATACTTAGATGTTCTCTACACCATCATCCACACACTTACTTAGAAGTCTATAGTAGATCTTGTTGTTAGCGTCATCAGAGTCGGCATCAGTGGCATGACAACGACCTAGCAAACGGCCATCTCCTCCCACAGGGCTGTTTTCTTCCAACTTTTCATCATTCTCTGGCAGTAAGAGAGGCTCTACAACATCGTCCTGCAGATAGAATGTGAAGAAAAAAAGATGATCATTACACTAAACTGGATTGAATCAAGTGGAAAGACAAGCCCAGGACGCAAAATTGTTGGTCAGTGTCCTATGCACCAGGAGGCGTTAAAGGCAAGAGAAACTGAATTTAATTGACAAACAGTCATTCAGCCCACAAAAAGTAGAAAATGACACACTTAGTAAAAAAGAGAGCATAAGAAATCCCTGAACCACACATTTTTTGTTCCAGATTTTTGCAATTCTTTATTCCCACTTTTTGGGGTTTTTTTTTTCAAATGAACCAGCAATAATTCCCAACTGCATCAAATGAATTGCTGCAAGGACAGTGTCAAAAGAAACATGGTATAGAGATATATAAACTACTGCAGTTACCTCATTTCCTAAAACATTGTATTGCATTTTGTTGCACTACACTGAGAATGTAACTAACAATACAACCCTAACCCTAACTCTTCAGTTCAAGTAGATCGCGAAATATCGGCACACTAAAATTGTGGATCAAGGAGAAATAAATCAATGCTCCCCTAGGCCAATATATCACCCATCATGGTAAGCGGGGAAGCCAATATATTGGCCCATCGCAGTAAGAAAGTTAATGCTGGCTGAATGTCTCTATAACACCATCACCACTGGACAAGGCAACATACTGAGACTCCCTGTCAGCCAAGCCCACAGGCTACTTGCTGTAACTCCAAAGGAATCATACTACCTTCTCTCCTTTTTCAAGAACATTTTGTGCTAATAGAAGCTATGTCTGACACAGAACACTGTCATCACTAACTCCAAAGGAATATGGTGCCTTCTTTCCTTTTGAAGAACATCTTGTGCAAAGAGAACTGTGTCTGACAGTGACACAGAACACTGAGTCCATCACTACTTGCTGTAATTCCAAAGGAATCATACCACCTTCTCTCCTCTTTCCAGAACATTTTGTGCTAACAGAAGCTGTGTCTGACACAGAACATTGAGTTCATCAACAAGATAAAATGTTCAGGTACTTTCAGGGAGGGGAAATAGTCAGAGATGAATGTATATTTTTTCTTATAAGATTGTGAATATAAATGATAAAAGCATGAAACTTTCACCAAATGTAGTTG
>JBDFRD010043867.1:0-14788 GCA_039654405.1 Bullina lineata | reverse complement strand
CCTGGAATGTAATTCAGATCGAGACAAATTTTTTGAGCTATCAACGATCAAAATCGGTTCAGTAATAAAGTCTGTAGTTGCAACAGAAAATAAGTCAATGTTTTTTTATAATAGATTTTAATTTTGCATTATTTTTTGTTGTTACAGAACATTTAAAGTTTGTTGTCCAGTGAAATTGAATGTCCGGCTGAAAAGGCCTTCAGGCAGGGATGCATTCTTGAAAGTGACACGTTTGGAAATGGAGAACGAGAAACATGATGCATCAAAAGAGGTAAGATTGTCACATTCTTCCTTCCTCGACTTATGCTTCATGTCAGCAGAAAAGTAGGACTAGAAAAACTCATACTCTGTGGAAAAATTGATGGAAAAAGAAGCAGAGGCAGACAACGAACATCATACATTGATAGTCCGAATACTTTCTCAACAAGCAAATGCAAGTTCATCCGGCTGGCTGATAGCAGAGTGGACTGCAAGACCATGACCGCCGATGCCTGCACCAGGCCTGACACTTGAAGAAGAAGACAGCACACTGTTTAGACTTAGACTAGACTCAAGTCGTGGCAGACAGTAACATTTTAATGTGGTTAAGTTGGTAACCCTGCTAACAGCTAGCTAACCTGTTCCCTTCTCTTCTACTTGTAGATGTTCAAATTGTATCCAGAGCGCCGCCGCTTTGATGTTGATTAGATTTCAGCAACTATCCTATCTTCTACAACAATGAAGACCTTCATCTTATATAAGGATCTTTTTAAACATTCTGTGGCAAACTCTTGTCAATTTTTGTTCTTACTAAATGCACATTGTTTCTAGCCAATCGCTTATTACGTTTTAATTCTCATGCTTCTGTCACCCTACCCACACACCCGATCGACATTCTTCACAAAAGACATAATTTATCACAGTTCTCTTTGTCTATTTCTGCCTTCTCTGCCTGTTTCTGCCTCTGTCTGCCCCTTTCCATTCAGCTGGAGTGACTACCTGGGTCTTTTCAACCCCAACACCTTCGCACACACTTCCGTCACCTTCACAAATGCTCCACAGTGTGAAAGAGACAAACCAAGCTTTCGGTTGACGCTAAAAACTCAACAAGTATAAATTCCGTATTACGACTCAAAATGAGTGGCCGGGCGACAAATATTTATCATGGTAAACTCCAGTTAAGTCATATTACATGTACATGTATTATAAACAGTCAAAGCCGTTTGTTTTTGTTGCTCTCGCTTCTGAATGAAAGTAATGATAGACGAATTCTTTAAAAAGCTTAAAATTTCCTCAAAATGGGATCTAACCACACAAATTTGGCGGATCGAGATTAGATTAGAAACAAAGAATATCTGAAACTGAAAGTTCGAACAGAAATCAATGAGGCGGTGAATTGAACTTGGTCTATGTTTAGTGTTCCGGTGATTCCGCACCAAAGCCATGGTAGGGCTAATGGCGACTGCGTTTCTCTTAATTTCTGATTTGATAAAATTGGTTTTCAATTTTTTTTTAAATATCATCGTTAAACCATTTTATCAATACCCGCAAGTTCATCTCTATGGAAAACACAATCTGTATGATACAACAATTGATTTTTTTTAGACCCCAGAAAAAAGCCTTTACTTGACACAGGTTTGGGCCTAGCTCAATTATAGTAAGATTCGTCTCGAAACAACGTTATGTATTATCAAAATGCTGCACACTTAAAGAGTTGGACTCGTATCATGTGAGGTTGTGGTTCGAAGCCATACGAAGATCACGTGGCCTCTGTTGGAAAGATAACTACATGTAGATTTCGCTCACCTGACCGTCTGTTAAAACTTAGATTGCACTCACATGTAAGCAGAAATACTTTTTTTAATGCTGAAAACTGGATGAATACTTCAGGGAAGCTCAACGATGCAAAGTGATTAAAGAAACTATCCCAAACAATACAAAGAATACCTTGTAGAAAACGGTTCAGATCTTCTCAATATTTTTGTTGAAGTGCATGAGACGCTTTTAACAAGGCCTTTTCCACAAACACCATTCCCTTCCCTGCCTATCAATGAGGACATGTCGTTAGATCTGGATTTTATGGTAATGGGATTTTGATGCTGCTTGGGAAGTCCTTGTCTGTTGTTCGAACCCATGAAGACAGAAATGTCGAGTGTTGGTTTGATTTTGTATTCTTTGCGATAGCTTCCTATTGGCCATATGTGATTATTGCTCTAGTTTTGGTGCTGTTATCTTGAAATAAAACTCTCCGAAAATGGGAAGTTTTGTGATGGTCAGTAGTTATTGGTCTTTTCCTCGAGCCCCATTGATGTTTGTTGATGGTAAGCTTTATATTGGACAATGTTTTTGAACTTGATTGTTGATGATGGTTGAAAGAATATTGAGACACGCCCCAAGATGCGATGTACAGTTGGTCAACAAGTTCATCATTCATGTCTTTTAAATTTATAATAAAGTTATAAATTAATGTTCTCAAGTTACCAGTACAAGTGCAGAGCCCTGTTCTCAGAACGGGCTGATACAGGTAGATAACTGAACGCAATAGACTGATCGTTTGAACATTCCCTTGCGTTGTCTTTCAATAGGAGCAATAAACACCCTGAAATCAACACCGTGATTGTTTGAAAGCATCTTATTGATAGAAAGACGTACCACCGTATAATATCAGAGATATAAAATGACTTCCTATAAAATGAAAAATTGCTGCATCATTACGTCGTTGCTGGGGAATACTTTTTTTTTTAATTTGTTAGCACGCCGTAGGCCTGAACAATTAAAAAGAGAGTTGTGCAGCGCAGCCTATGTCTATGTTAGAATACACCGCTGGGTTGTAGATCTTTCCAACGATGTGTTTGGTGCGAAATAGTGCTGTCGCTCCTGAATGCACGTAACGATAGACGGATTCTTAAAAAAAATTAAAATCTCCTCAAAATGGGATGTAACCACACACACATTTGACAGATCGAGATTAGATAAGAAAAAAAAAGAATATCTGAAACTGAAAATTCGAACAGAATCCATGAGGCTGTGAATTGTTGACTTAGTCTATGTTTAGTGATCCGGTGATTCCGCACCAAAGCCATGGTAGGGCGAATGGCGACTGTGTTTTTCTGAATTTCCGATTTGATAAAATTGGCTTTCACTTTAAAAAAAAGTACCATCGTTAAAACATTTTATCAATACCCGCACGTTCGTCTCTATATGGAAAACACAATCAGTATGATACAACAGTTGTTGTTTTTTTGTAGACCCCAGGAAAAAGCCTTTACAGGACACAGGTTTGGGCCTAGCTCAATTATAGTAAGATGACGGATAGAAAGATTTCAGAATAAAGGTTTCCTGCGTTTCTTATAAGCATGTCGGATAATTTTCTCTGCGATATTAATGTATCATTCTGTTTATTCCTCAGACAAGTTTCCCCCCGACCAATTGTTGCCCAGCTTTCGACACCTGGATGTTCAATTGTACGACGGGGTCATTTACACCCCCCTTCTCTTCACGAAGGATATGGTCACTGTACTTGAGGAGTAAGCACTTCGTTCACCTTGACGCACCACATTATTGAACCCTCAGAGAAAACAGTCTTGAACGTCTGGTGCCGCGCTTTCAACCAAGAGATCTTTGGTTCGAATCCGACCCCCCCCCCCCTTTTTTTTTACACGATGTGGTTACCCTTTGTTTATTCTGTTGAAGAAGAAAACAAGCAGAAGGTGATCTAATATAATCTGTCCAGTTTCACGCTCTATAAACTACGAGAAGCCCCGGCTCTCTGGGGCTTGTAAGCCAAGACGAATCTCTTAAAGATGTCTTATTGTAGAGGAAACCGGATTTTATATGATCACATATATAGTAATGGTTCTTTAGCTCCGAATCGTGTACACAGCACTTTATTCGGATGCGTCTTTTTGTTTACTACATTTTCTAATTCTACATGTATTGTTCAAATCTAGGCTGATAGATGCATGTGTCTACTGATCATTTGTAAATTTCCTAGCATTGTCTTTCAATCGGAGCAATTAACATCCTAACCCTAACCCTAACACACTTCTTGAATAAGGGCCGCAAACAGTTCTATTTCAGTTAAACGAAGAATTTCTTAATGTAAAATGTAAAAAAATATCATACTTCATTAGAACAGATCATAAATATTTGGTAATCTTTTTGGCAAGGTCATGAAGAGCACAAAGCTACAGCTTAATATACCACCTCGTGATTATTTGACCTTGGCTATGACTCATTTTAGAGGGCTCTTTACAGTTTGTCATTTCTATGACTTTTTACGCTTTAGTACATTAGTAACAATCTGAAGCCCTACCAGATCATGTCACGTGATTCCCTTTCTTTTTCTTGACAGGCTTCAGGAGTTTCCACTCAGAGACGATGACGTCATTCTGCTGGGTTTCCCCCGAAGTGGCAACAACTGGACACTGGAAATCGCGAACATGATTCTCTCGCAAAACATGAACTACAGCCATACTCACCTGATGTATCACATGTTAGAATTGAACGGAGAAAACTTTAAAGAGGTTTTCGACAAGTTTCCTTCTCCTCGGTGTCTATGCTCTCACGTCCACGCGACCCACCTCCCAAGACAAGTCCACGAAAAGAAGCTGAAAATTGTTTATCTCCTTCGCAACCCAAAAGACGTCATCGCGTCTTCTTATAAAATAACCAAAAGTCTCGACAGTACTAAAATGAAAATATACACCGGCGAGTTTGACGAATTTCTGCAATCGCATCTGGAAAACAAGACAGCATGGAACAGCTGGTTCGACCACGTGCTGGCCATGGAGAGGTACCAAGAAGAACACCCCGAGGTCCCGGTGTACGTGAGTTTGTTCGAAGACAAGAAGCTCCGGCCCGTGGAGGCTATCCGCAGCCTCTGTGCTTTTCTCGGCAAGCCGGACACCATGGCGGAAGAGATAGCGGAAGCGACCTCACTGGAAATCATGAGAGAACAGACCAAGAGTAAGCAGGAGAAATTCAATATTCTGGCCTTCAAGAAAGGAGACGAGGGCCTCATTCGTCAAGGCAATATTGGAAACTGGAGGCATCAATTCACAGTAGCTCAGAGCGAAGCTTTCGACAAGGTCTTCGAACACCGAATGGGGAAGAGCCGTTTGGCCCCACTCGTAAGAGAATATCTGTAAAAGCTCTTGAGATTTCGCCTGTAAGATTTCATTTTTTGCTATGAGCCTTCAAGCGTTGAAGAAAATTGTCCACAGTTGTACTTAAAGATTCATTATCAGGCAAGAAATTATGTAGAAGACATCGTGACAAAGATTGCACAGAGCTTTGCCCATAATCAAGGCGTAATAAGAAATAACGTGTAAAAGACGTTTTTTCTGCTGCCCTTTCTGCAGTCATTCCTTTGCCTGCCCGTCAATCAGATAAATCCTCTTGTTGGACTCCGAGACAGTATTACTTCGATGCGGTTTGGGCTTCATTATTGTTTCACTCTTTGAAGACAGTGATTTCGAACGTTGGGTTTTTGTGTTTTTACGGGATACATGCACATGTAGATCTATATTATATATTCATTTGTTTGTGTTTGCCACTACATGTACGTAATAAAAAATAATACACCAACTCCTTGCATGAGCCTATAAAATTACAGATAATGATATATTCGTAAACAGAGTAAACTTTTAAACACACCACCATCGTTTGACCACTCAAGACATGAAACGATTATTTGAGGATAGTTGTATTTAGATCCACACGCAACTTTGATCATATTTTACAATTTCGAAAGAAGAAACTGCACGAAAATGTGCTCGTATAAATTTCTTCGTGAATGTATTGCAAAATATTGTGTACTATAATGTACACAGATTTAAATTTATCGACTTCCGAACTGGGCTTTAACCTAAATCACAGATACATGTCAATAGTAACCAGCGTCTGGAGCTAATATATTTCAGTCTGATTCTTCGTCGACTTCAACTTTAAGTGATTATAAACTTTTAAGCACAGATGCTCAGTATCAAGGTACACACAGCCTTAGTGCGAAGCCAGACTGCCGCTGGGGGCTGGGGGCTGGGGCTGGGGGCTGGAGGAGCACCAGTCATGGTGCCAGTGTTGGTGTGTTCAGCTGGACTGGGGCTGGCGGCTGGAGCGGGGGTGAGACGAGTCTAGGTGATGACTCATCCGTTTTTTAAAAAATTTCCGGGAAAATCTGCACGCACGTGGTGTTTCAGTCTCTGTGCTTGTGTGTAGGCCTACTTACTTTCAAGTGTGTGATTTTTGTATTCTCTACGGATCATTATGTCTGACGACGAAGAAACCGTTATTGTTTTACTTCTTTTGAAAAAACTATCACAAAAGAAAAGAAGACGATCGTGGGTTCATGCTATTAACGCCAAAAGGCACTCAAGAGGAATTTTAAGTAAACTTTATCCCCAACTGTGTGATGATGATGAGAAGTTTTTTAATTACACCAGAATGTCAAGGACATCCTTCGAAGAATTACTCAACATTGTCGGACCAAAAATTTACCGGCAAGATACAAATTTCAGGAAGGCCATAACAGCACGTGAGAGACTACTTGTCACCTTGAGGTTTGTTTCATTTTCATATTGTATCATTTTAAAATGGTTTATTGAAGATAAACATAAAGATAAAGAATGGTTGTACACATTTTTATTAGTGATAGTTTGTTTTTGAACTTGTTTATGTGCACAAGGAAACAGCATGAAAAAAAATACTGCTTAACACCCATTACCTCCCCGCCTCTCTCTCCACCTGTCTATCTCTCTCCATATCTCTTGCTCTCTCTGTCATCTCCCTCTCCATTTCTCTCTCACACGTGCACACACTCCACACTCACACATTATGGTTCATGAGCAAAAATTAAGAAACAATAAAACAAAACTATTTATTTATTCACTTATTTATTGTAATTACCATTTATGAAATAACCATTCACATCATCTTCACTCGAAGAAAATATGTAGATTGATTTTTTATTTTGTTTATTTATCCATTTATTTATCCATTCATCCATCCATTCTAACAACTAACTAATCATTCATCCACTTATTTCTTTTGCCTGTTTCATTGTTTATTTAGTTGCTTATACAGGAGTTACTGAAATGTTCAAAACTAAATCTTCTGAATCTTGCCGTTCAATGTGATTACACAGCAGTGCTGTTACTTCACCAAAAAATCGTAGTTTGTTTTTTTTATTCAACCCGTTAACCATAGGCAACAGTCCTTTAAAAAAATTAAGATCAGGGTCCTCGGTTGTGCTTTTGCTCTTCAGATACTGAACCGCTGCCTCCTCCCATGGTTGGCTCTGCTCGTGTCGGGGCCTTTTTGGGGCTCGGGGTGCTGCAAACGTGGTTGAAGCCGCTGACAATGCAGATGAAGTGGGTGATGATGGTGCTGATGTGAACTGAGGGCCAACCTCTTCCTCTGTCACTGGCATGTTCAGTTCATGAACTGTCTGCTCATCATCCACAAGACCATAATTTCCATGCATTGGGGCATGGGCCATGTGGTGCTCCAAGAATTTCATCTGTTCAAACAGATAAAATTTTATAGTCGGCTTTGCCGCAGACCCACTTGGTTGATTTTTTAGAGCTGCCACACTCTTGCTAAATGAGCCTCTTAAGTTTTGCCATCGGCGCTTGACTACTTCAGCTGAGGAATAATAAAAAAAAAAGTAGGATGTATTATTGATTTAAGAAGTTGACAAATTTGTTTACCTCGGCAGTGTAGTCAGTAAAGATGGGGGGACAGACGAAGACATCAAATGTCCAATCAACAAAGCAAGACACGCTTTCAATACCCTCCGACTAATCTGGAGATCAACAGCCCTCTCACTCCATAACAAAATCCGGATATTCAACACCAACGTGAAGTCTGTCCTACTATACGGCTCAGAAACATGGCGGTTAACAAAAACCAACACTAGCAAGCTACAGGTATTCACTAACAGATGTCGCAGGAACATCCTCCACATCAGGTGGCCAGAAGTCACCTCCAACGAACAACTGTGGGACGGACAAGACAAACCTCAATTGAAATTGAGATAAAGAAACGGAAATGCACCGGTGGCCGTCCGTTCCCCCTTAATCGTCACTTACCGTAGAGATGGTCCGAATATCGATGTAATTTTCCTATTTTGAAATCAATAAAATTGAAATCTTCAGTTCACACATGCACATGATGATATCGTATAGGTTTGTCAATGTCTCCTCTCTCGTGTGAAGTTGACGATTGTCCTGTGTCTGAAGGCACCACTGTTGATGTTGTGGTGTCTGTTATTGCTTCTGTTGTGTCAGTTCCATCAGCATCTTCTAAGCTTTGAGCCAGTGTCTGATGTTGCCTTATCTCATACATTGTTGCCCCTCGTTTTTGTTCATGGTCTTGAGGCTTTGTCTACTATGCGGCACTCATTTGATAATAATGTTGAACCTGTAGGTCCAATTCATAGACAATGTTGATGTCGTAATATTCTTCTTTGTAGTCAAAACCTGAAACAACAAAATCCACAAAGGGAGCCTGAGAGCACCTGTGATAACCTCAAGTTGTCGAGCAAATGGAAACTTAAAAAGTGACGTTCAAAGATACTGAACCTGCCTAAAAATTATTATTTCAGAACAGTTTAAATTTAATTTTGGAGGAGGTGGAGAAGAAGAAGAGGGAAAATGAGAGAAAGAAAAGAGAGAGAGACTGAGAAAAACGCCAGAAAGCTACGGAGGAGAAGCAGAGAAAGAAAGAAAAACAGGAGAGAAAGAAAAAGGCAGAAAGGAAAAGAAAAGAGAGGAGAGACAGAAGAAGGAAAACAGTTTAAAAAGAAATCCTGAATGGAAGAGAACATGATAGCGCACGATTGCATAGGTGTATTGATAACAGGTAACAACATGCAACGGCAGTACGGGAACCACCAAAACTGAAACCATCAGACCGAAATCGGCCAGTCTCAGCCCGAGTCGGGAGGTAAAGTAGTGCAGCGGAGTTTATGACTGTAGTCAATGAGCGGACCGCGCAAGGTTTGTCCACCAAAACGATACGACTCTACGCGATTGGAATCTGGCGAGCGTTAATTTTGACGGTTGGGTTGATGAGTCACCGGTCCTGCCGACGCTTTTTTTTTTTTTTTTACCAATTCAAACTTAAATTGAAACACTAACTTCATATTCGTAATCAGCGCTCTAAAATTAGCAAAGTGCACGCGCAAATTGCCTTTTTTTTATTTGTGCGTAGCCCTATCAAAATGTTCATACTTTTTATCTTTTTGAGCAATTTGTAGGCTACTTCTATCTTCGTCGTGAACGCAATGAAAATCTTGACCTAGGCCCTCCAACTGGTGCCCGAACTGGAACACTCACTTCTCTCACAGCATTGTAAACATGGAAGACGAAAAACTAATTAAAGAGGTTTTTAAATATACATTTTTTTCTATGATAAGATCGGCCCGAAACACAGCAACAAAGAATATCTGAGGAAAACCTGGACAGATGTAGCCGCATAATTGAATTAGGATCAACAGTAATAATCTATACAGATGCTGGAATTCGGCGCATACGTTGATCTAACCCAAACAAGAAGATGCCCTCAATGTCTATGATGTCATTGCCCCCCTCTCCGTCTTCATCTAGATCTATAACAAGGCTAATTTCTTATGAGATCCCAACAAGTAGAAAGTGTTGTGAGCTATTCTTCTCGAATCTCGAGAGAATAGCCTTCACTTTCAGCGGACCGCCTGGGTTTTGCGAGAACATGTAGATCAAGATCTAGGCCTATGTCGGGTCGTTTCCGAATTGTCGGTTCGTCTCCGTGAACACACATAACTACATAACGGAAACGACTCGACTAAACGACACCTCCACCGACACCTGAACAATCGTGACAGTTTCGGTTTGGTAGTGGACACCCGGCCTTAGTTACAGTCAATGGGGACTGTTGAGGCATCAAAGAAGTGATGACTACTTGTCGAGAGAAATGAGAGGCGATGACCAGCGGGTCTCGGTCAGGCCACGCGTTGGCGCGACGACACATGGGGCATCAATGCGATGACCCCTGCAGACAGAGCAGCAGCAAAACCACCTATCACGACCATCACAGCATTTTTTTTTCAGCTGTGTCAAAGAGATGCCTTTGCTTCTTCATTGCTTTATGTTGACATTCCACGCTATTACACATGGAGAAAAAAGGTATAGAGTCGGCGGAAGCGAAGCAAACAGGTGGAGGGAGAAGATCTTTTTGAGACAAATGTCATCGGGAGTGCCTACACTATCAGCCCTAAGCAGGGGGAATGTTTTTACTTGAGGCTTTTACTTCACCATGTTAAGGGGCCAAAAGCTTTCATGATGTAAAGATGTACAACACATCTCTCTCGCACTGTGTGTCACATACAGGGAGGCATGCCTGATCAGGGGACTTCTTGAAGACGGTCGTGTTCACTTCCTCACAGTCCAAGAAGCAGCAGTCAGTGCTTCATCCTTACTCACTGCAACCCAAGTGATCCTCTAGAATTATGGTTTCATCACAAGACGGAACTATCTGAAGATTTCACCCACAGGTATAGCATTGTAGATGATCACAGCGAGAACGCCTCATTAGCAGCACTTGAGGAATTAGTCCTTGGGATGGGAGGAAGGCCACTGCAAGAGGGTGGCCTCCTTGCACCAGAAAGAGCAGTAGCTTTCGAGAGAACCATGGGAACACTCAATGGCTTGCTGAAAGGGCTATATTGGCTCCTCTCAATGAAACAGCTACATCCATCATTGCCACAATGTCCCATTTGGCACTAGGACAGCCTGTTATCTACACCTTCATTAACAAAGCCATGATTGATGAAAAGGCATTTCATTATCCGCCTGAATTTTTGAATTCAATACAGCTGCAATGGACTTCCAGGACATTAAAGTTGGTATGCCAGTGATGCTGATGTGCCGGTTGATGAACGGGACTAGGTGCATAGTGACAAAGGCATTGACAAATACCATGGAAGTTGCCATATCAAAAGGCCCGTATTCAGAAGAAAAGCCCGTCATTGGGATACTTCAGCCATCTCATACCAACCTGCCCTTCAAATTTAAGAGAAACCAATTTCCACTACAGCACTGTTTTGCACTGACAGTGAAGGCTGCGAACAAGAGGGCCCGGAATGTTGTCTACACAGAAGTGCTACAGTGAACCATGTGTTGTTGTTTCTTACTGTAATGCAGTCCCCTCTTTGTCACTGCCTTTCTCTCACTCTCAATCCATCGATGTACACATCCGTTCCGTTCGTAGAACGGGTAATTATGCTTGTCTAAATATAAAGATTAAAATACTCTTTTTTATTTACATTTTATTATTTTTCTAAATTTATCCGGCCAAATTTTAGATGGAGATTAATACTTTACTCTACGTGAATTCCAAAGCTGTCAATGAAGTGGTTACAGTGGTACAAAGATTCTCAGTGTCGTAACAGTTTACTTTTACAATAAACTCATAAGGAATCACCAATTTTTTAGGTTACATGCGTTTGTTTATGTGTCTGAAATTGAAACAAAATAACGCCACCTGTTCACTTGCAAGTAACTCCTTTGAAATTGTTGACATCGAAAAATGGTAGTTTCCATATCAAAAAAAAAGAAGCATGTTCTAAAATGATAGTACTCAGCCTGAAAAAGGTTTTAAAATACCCGTACCTTATTGTGGGCATTATGCAGGGCAACCCCCTTTTTCCCCTCCTTTGACAAATATTTTATTGTAGATAAAATTGTAGCCCTATAAATACATTCATTTAAATACAAATGACAATAAATATCTAATGGAACACATATGGCACTTACATTTGCATAATATCAACATTTCTACTCACGTTGGTCGTTCGCATATCATTCTCAGATGTTTGCCCACACAATAAGTGAAAAACTTCTCATTTGTCCCCACAACTTGTTGAATCTTGCACATATTAGGCCTGAAAATAATATATAAAGGTGTGACCTAAACAGACCCATACCACCTTTCATGGATGTTAACATATAATAATAATTAGTCAATGTGATTTCTTAAATTTGATTAGATTCTACACTGATTATTAAACTGAATTTTAATTTTGTGAAGTATGAAAAATGGTAGATTAAAATCTATAATGTCAATGGGAAGTATATCTATAGGCTTATATGAAATCTTTTCATTTACTCAAACTTTAAATAGTAAAGTAACAACTACATATATCTGCTATACAATGATAATCATAACAAACAGTTAGTTTCCATCCAAACAGTCGCCCAAAATGAATACGCCGTTATCATTGAATTTAATGGTTGTGTGTAGGCATTACATTGTAATCTTGATGTCGATGGCAGCAGATCGCGTCAATTTTGTTGTCGAAGAGCGTTTGCTTTGTTTTTTAACTTATAAGATGTGGACCTAAATATAATAATCCAGATCTTTGTAGTATTGGTTGACCAACTTGACTTTTTCAGCGACTTGAACATCGTTCAGAATTTCTGAAAATCATCCTCTATCTCTGCAAAATATTCCAAAGACGATGAGAATAGCCAAGTAAAGGTTACAAAAATGTGTTCCATTTTCTGCTCCATTGATAATTGTAAACACAAAGTAAGCATGATCCACTACATGAAGTTAACAAAATAAAGATATGAAAAGAGGTTTTGAGTCGGGCATCACGGGTGAGAAAGAGAAGAGAACGTGAGCAGCTATTATACTTGAAAGTTGCCTACCATATCACACAGTGCGCAGATCATGTTCAGCTCCAAATAACAGAGTCTGTGCCACTTCCATTTGGACTGAGAAAAATCTAATTCAATAAATAAGCATGCAATGGCTCGGCGGTTGTTATGAGGGGCAGAATAGCTCAGTTGGTAAGGGGTTCACTTTCTGAGCACATTGGTCCGAGTTCGATTCCCCTAAATGACATGATTTTCCTGTGAACTGTTGATCTTTATTCACCCCTGACTCCTACTGCGTAGTCGGATTCTGAAGGCGAGCTCTATTGGAAATGACGTCGAAAATCAAAACGTACCGACATAACTGTCTTCTAAGCGAAATGACCAAAACAAAAACAAAATCTAGAATCACAACAATTACATGAAGGGAAAATGACAGGGGAGATAAAGAAACATAAAAAGGAGAAGAAGGGAGAAGAAACTTAGCTGCTTAGAAGATAATAAACAGTTTTTGATGTAGATCTATACGGAAGAGGTCAAGGGAGCACTCCACGGATCAAGTTCGTATCTAGATCTATATAAGAATCAATAAATGTGACATTGACTGCAATAGTCAAATATTAAAATGACCTGTAACTGACCACTTTTAAACGTCCAAGAATCGATTCAAAACTGGACGTGGGTTGAAAGCAAAGTAGAATGTCTCCGCCTTCTTGGGTTAACATTGTGCAGACAGCCTAAAACTACTGTAATTTTTTTTTCGTTTTACATTCACCATTTCGCTTGGCATTTCTATGACAGACACAGCTTGTTCAGTGAGTCGGGCATCCGTCAACAGAGTATTGAGGTTTGAAGATGGAGTCGCCGAGTGAGGGTGAATATTTTGTTGCTCTGTTGTTGCTGTCCGACCAAATCAAAGTTTGTTGTAATTTGACTGTTCTCCTTAAATCACCACTACCTGGTTTATACTTTAATTATCTATCAAAAGTGCATGAAGTATGATGCCTATGTATCTACTCTAATATAATGGTATTATATGAAGTGAAGGGACGTAATAGTCAGGGTATGATCAAGTGATGAGGCAGAATAACAATGATTTAATAATTACTTTTTTATTCTTCAAAGAAATAAAAACAACAATGAACAATAACGTACCCAGGTGCTCGGGTATTTGCTGGATGCCTGTAAGGTATGCGGGAACGTCGCGTATACCGACTGCTGACGAAGAGTTTGCTCAAGAACATGAGTATCAGGAGTGACCACTGAAGGACGCTTTGGGTGTTTAACAGTAACATCTTTGTCTGTAACAAAGAAATTGCGATGAAACAATGCTAAGCATAATCTTTAAAAACACTTTCGTAACTTACGATTTATACCTTTTGGAGTAAGGACTATAATCTCGAAGTCAATGTGCATTCATATAAAATAAAGAAATTACACCGTGAGACAAAAAAAGGGTGATTCAAGAATAAAACATATATTTCCAGGAATCTGCTTTTATCTCTGTGCCTTTATGATAAGATATAACATCCAAAAAAAAAAGAACATTTTCTTTTGCACTTGGTTCCATTAGATATCAGAAACACCAAAGTGTCATTATGTCATGACTCCAATTCAAAAAGATACAAATTAGATCTCTGGATACTGGGGCAAAAAATAACATGAGAACAATGACTGTTCTAAATCTTCTAGAATCGAATTTCTGCTTTCTGCATGACACGCAAGACCATAGTATTTACCCACATTTAACTGTTTAATAGAGCCTAGAACTTTATGCGTCACGCATGCCTGCCGCGAAGGAAAAGAAAATGTTTTAAAGAAAAGCTTCCAAAAACAAAACCATGCCTGAAGTTATAAACCTATTGTGAACCTATAGAGATAATGTCATAATACAATGTTTTAGACATTAGATAACTGGATTTCAAAATATAAAAATGCCTGATAGATCTAATAAGAATGTGTTTGCATGCAATTTTTTTAAACTTTCAAAATATATTACAAAGTGCACATTTTAATTTCAAATAAATACAACTTGTATATTATGTACTTATGAACTTTTATTGTTGTCTGAATGAAATAAACAGACAATTTGTAGCTTTCCGTGTCTGCATCTCCCTCCCCCCCCCCTCTCTCTCTCTCTCTCTCTCTCTCTCTCTCTCTCTCTCTCTCTCTCT
>JBDFRD010043757.1:0-14788 GCA_039654405.1 Bullina lineata | reverse complement strand
AGAGAGAGAGAGAGAGAGAGAGAGAGAGAGAGAGAGAGAGAGAGAGAGAGAGAGAGAGAGAGAGGCAGAGAGAGAGACGGAGAGAGCGACAGAAAGACAGACAGAGATCCTGCAATGCTTCCCTTAATAGCTACATAAGAGAATCCTGGATACCAATTCCTAACTCAATAATTGAAATGAAGTTAATTTAATACACCGATGTCCGCTCCCTTTTTCTTTTCAGAGCCAGATAAGTACAGCGGCCAGCAATACACAGGAAAGACTCAGTAACCTCGAGGGAATGGTCAAGAAAAAGGCAAAAGAAACTAAAGAAAGGATCATAAGCAAAAAGGTAAAATGAGCCACGCTTAACAGAGCATGGTTATGACTTGGCCATAAACACGGGACACACAGAGAATTTTATTATAAACATAGCGTTCTGGACAGAAGTAAAGATCGTGTTCTTAAAGATGAGAAGAGAGGGCATGGACTTAATGAAAGAGAGATGAAGGGCGGACAGAGAAACAGTAAATCGTAAACAGGAAAGTGGGGAGTATGTTCAGATGAAAACGTCAGTTCTTCTCCTCCTAAAACTCAGTGAAGTTCAGCTTCGGAGAGATTCAACGTGGGAAGTACGAAGAAAAGAAGCTAACCAAAAGCAGACAAACAGCACAGGAAGACAGAACGCTCGAACCGCTTTAGAACTGAATTGTCGAGTACCCTACGTTGTTGTGTAGGAGTGTTGTTGTTGTTGGTGGCTTTGTTTTGTGGTAGGAGAAGCGTGTTGCTATTTGTTAATCAGAGTGAAGACATTGCTCAAAGCACTTAGTACATTATGAATACTGAAGTATTGATTTTTACATTATGAATGGGAAAATTAACGTTTACTTAAAGTTAAGGAGCGGCTTTCCTTGCTTTCACGATAGAACTATCTAGTCACCGCAAGTCATTGTGAATTCTCGTAAACTTGTCTTTATTTAAATTTCCACGAGTGCAATTTGTACACCTTACTCTTCTCCGTCGTTTTTGAATCGTAATAATAACAACTATGTGCTTATAAAAGGTGATGGAAAAGGATACTGACATATTCTCTTTTTTTATATTTTAATTTCTTTGAAACTTTAAATTAAGTCTAATTAACATCCTGTTCCATTTCGCTGACGTTGATCATTTTGAAAACCCCACAATAATTACAATACCTTAACACAGGTAACGTAGAAAAAAAGGGTGGGGGCGGGGGGCGTCAAGGTTGAGCTTAACTCTTTGAGTACCAGAGACCGATATATCGGTTTGTGAATAAGATTACAATATTTTTTTTAACCTTCCGATATTGAAAAGCAGCCATGAACCAAAAAGGACATGGATGTTCAAAAACATCTCATTTCCAAACACACTGATAGTTTGTGTGGGTTAATGTTCGAACTTTGACTGTCAACAGGATTTACATTGAATTCTTTATAAATCATTAATGGTGTTACAGAAACAACCTGGTATAAATCAGTGAAATATCTGGTACTTAAAGAGTTAAAGTGGGAAAGATTTTTGCAAGGAAGATTTGTTTTAACTTTTTCATTGTTATTTATATATGTTGTTTATTCTTCTGTTATTTAAACATATGTCAAAACATTTTTATACTATGAGGAGGCATGCTTTTTTTTATTTTAAAGGTCTATATTGTAGTATGGTAAAGTTCAGCTTTCTTCCCTTTTTGTACAGTAATACTTGACTGTAATTTCAGTGTTTGCACATAGGGGGCTCTCTGGTATCTAGGTCTGTAGCAAATTTAATTTTATTCATAGCTGGCACAAGTTAATTTCTATTTTAAACAGGTGATTCAAAAGTAATATTGATGGTTTGCTTCTGAAGTATTCTTTTCTTAACTTTAAATAAGCATCAATGAGATTGAAGATCCGTTACAGTCAGAATGAGCACTACTCTCTGGATGATTTATTTTCCAATCCTGAAATAAAATACGTCAGCACAAGGAAAGTTCAAATTCACGTACTTTATGTTTGCTTTTAGTTTTATTGTATTATGTTAGGCCTGGAGAGGGATGGGCCCCACCAGGCTATTTACACCCAAGACTCACTGCATGAAATGAACAGTTCAGCGATGCAGTGACCCTACGACCCTGGAGGGTTATGGGACAAGAAGAAGAAGAAGAATTATGTTTCTATTTCTTCTTAAAAGCCTTGATTTATATTCTGTATTCTGTGCAACTTTCCAGGCTTTTGCCAAGATGTTCAATTCTACCCCTGATGACCTTGACATGCATGTCATCTATGATGTGTCACACAACATTGCCAAGGTGGAGGAGCATTTTGTTGATGGAAAACAGAAAACGCTGCTGGTGCACCGAAAAGGCTCTACAAGAGCTTTTCCTCCCCATCATCCATTGATTCCTGTTGACTACCAGGTAGGAACCATTATCAATGGTCTTTTTAACTCCGCTCTTTGAGGAACATGTAATCATTTTTGTAATTGCAAAATTCTTTGCTGTAAAGTTTTATTAAAGAAAATGTTCTTGCAAGGCCTGTTACGTCCAAACAGCTGTAGTTGGTTTCAAGCAAAGGAGATAATACTAGTTTACCTGGACAGAAAGGTAGCTTGTCATGAGCTTACTTCTCCAGCAAACTGTAATGTTGATACACGATGTGCACCTGTATAGAGAACGGAGAAAAAAAAGTCAGGAAATGCACCTTTCCTCAGGATGCAAGAGTGGGTCCACCACAGTAGAATGTGAACTCATAACTCTCTGGTTACAGGTCTTTCAGTCTATTCTTATTTTATGTCAGTAGCATTGTTTATTTTTCAGAAATAAAATAACCTGTGTTTGAGAGAGTCCACTTTCAATGATTTTCCAGGGACCAAACTGTTGTATTTATTTCCAATAAACATAGTGGCTATCACTTTAACAACACAAGCTGGTAGGCGTCTTTGACCATAGCGCTTTCAATCTAGTAGATTTCCGAATATTTTAATTAAAGTAATTTAAAGAACGATATACATGTATTTCTCTTGCTGATTATATTGACTTTATGTTGCAGTTGACAGGCCAGCCTGTGTTGATCGGAGGCACAATGGGCACGTGCAGTTATGTGCTCACGGGCACGGAGCAAGGCATGGTGGAAACATTTGGCACAACTTGTCACGGAGCGGTAAGTATCAAGAGTTGAAGCTTTTAGTGATTACCATCAACAGGTCTGAAACTAGGCAAAACTTGATGTAGAGCAGTAAGCATCAAGGATCTTATCTGTTACGATTCTGTGGGTGTGAAACTTTAAATAAAACTTGATGTAGAGCAACAGCATCAATGATCAAACGTCTTAATTATTACTATCGTGTTGTTGAACTTGAGGCTACAGAAATGTGGTTCGTAAGAAGAGTCATGAGAATATCCTGGACAGAAAAAAAGACCAACGAAGAAGTTTTACAACTTGCAAATGGGCAGCGGTCTCTGATGAAAAATATAAGAAAAAGATATAGAAAAGAAGGACTAGAAAAACTCATACTCTATGGAAAAATTGAAGGAAAAAGAGGAAGACAACGAACATCATACACTGACAGTCTGAATATTTTCTCTACAAGAAAACCAATATCCAACAACAAGTTCATCCTGCTGACTGATAATAGAGTGGACTGGAAGACTATGACTGTCGATGCCTGCGCCAGGCCTGACACTTGAAGAAGAAGTTGTTGGATCTTGTAGATTACAATTCTAGAATTGACTTCTGAGGCATTAGGCACAATTTGCCTTGGACCAACATGTAAATGAAAGGCCTACACATTATGATCCATTGCACTGAATTATAATAGAACAAAAACTTTATTCCTCCCTCCCTTCTTTCTTCAGGGGAGAGCACTATCTAGAGCCAAGTCTAGAAGGAACTTAGACTACGTGGATGTTCTCAATTCCTTGGAACAGAAAGGAATCAGCATCAGGGTGGCATCTCCAAAATTAGTCATGGAAGAGGTAAGTTCTGTTGTTTCATCAGTGAGACATTTTGGTTGGTCTTCATCAGGACAACTTGTTTTGATGTTAATTTATGTGCACTGCCAAGGTGTTCTTGCGGCCCTATGTTCCTTAACTCTTTGCCCCTTACTGCATCGAGCAAAATCAGTTCCCCCATCCTTGGGCCCTAGGCCAACAACTAGTCTGAATCCTTAAGAAAAGGGGCAGAAACCGTACAAATCACCATCATATATAATTCCTATAGCATCTCTAAACAGCTGAAGAATGTTTTCCATTGTTCAAAATTGTTGTCAACTTGAAAAAATCGTAGAAATGCGAAAAATTAACAGATTTTCTCCATTCTTTCAATGAAAGGCGCCATTTTGAACAAACTGTCTGGTCATGTGACTGAAGTCTCGCAAATAGCGAGAACTCAATAAAAACAGTGGACATCATGTTACTAGGGTAAACGACGGCGTATTCTGGCGTTCTAATGGGCGGAGCTGACAAGGCGCACTTGGGTGCTGCAAGGAGCGGACACTAACGGGCGTGATCGGGGCAATGGGTTAAGGAATTAAGAAGCATAAGTCAAAAATAAGTCGAGCTAAGTTGTTCTGATTGGGTGTTGGGGTTCAAGGTTCAAATTTCTGCACCAAGAAAGAAAATATTGTAATGATGCAATAATTAGGCACGAATGAGGTAGCAGTCAGTGACTGACGAATGAATTCTATTGTCTTTCTTCAGTGAAAATCGTGACTTATTTCAATTTGTTTGTCAGATTACCACAATAGATGTTTAAATGTTACTTACAGTTATGCTTCATATTTCCATAAGTCTGATAAGGAAACTGTGGAAATTCACTTAAATTAAAAAGCCATCAGCCGTAAGGTTAAATTTATTTCAAGCAAAACATCTCATCTCTTTACTTTTTGGAACTGTCATAGATCTATGGATTTTATCCATCGGAGACGTCTTCAGTATGATGAACTATGTTCACATGCTTGATTTTCAACTGTGGTAGATGATGAAATTTAGTATGGATTTGATGATTTCTTTGTTTAGTGTCAGTTTTCCAGTCCTGTTGTTGTCAGGTCTGATATTGCCGACAGAGATCTATTGGGTGAAGTGGAACCGAATATTTATATACAGTATGTTATTTTTTTCAGCTCTCCTGTTAGACTATAATAATTCAAAAATTGAGAGATGCCAGATTTCTGTTCTTCAATGTTCCGTAAATTTTACTCCACAGGCTCCAGAATCGTACAAGAATGTCACGGATGTTGTGGACACATGTGAGTAGTATTCTCCTAAAAAGAAAAAGAAATCATATTATGGGTAATATTGTCAGACTCTGGGTCGGTGGTAGGACAATTTCAAGCTTTTTATTGAAGAAAAAAAGGTAGGGTTTTTCCCTTTCCTTCTGACATTTTTGTTTTGTAGAATTCCCAACCCCAGAATATGAAATGAATTTTTTTGTAGTTGTAGAATTCCCAACCCCAGAATATGAAATTAACTTTTTTGTAGTTAGTATCAGAATAAACCTATGGTTTATTTATTGACTGCAAAATAAACTTTTCTGAGATGCTCTTATTCCATTTCCTTTCAGGCCATGCTGCTGGGATTAGCAAGAAGTGCATCAAGTTAAGACCGATTGCCGTCATTAAAGGCTGACACCTGGAAAGATCTCTTTTTATTTGTTTGTTTCTGTTATAAAAATGCTTGGTAAAAGTGTTCAGTCTCTGCAATTTGCAATTGGGTTTTAATTTTGTAATTTGATAATAGGCCGTTTCAAGAGATACAACCAGTGGTATAAAGTATAGAGAAGAGTCTAGTTGGCTCAATATGAAAGGCATTGCCATGGAGCTTGCCAAGATCAGCTGACAAATGAGTGATATTCTTTGTTGATAACAATACCTTGATAATTCAAGGTATGATTAGATGATGTTCCATAGTACAAGAATCTCGCAGTGCAATTAATGGACAGAACTGAATGTGATGTGGGAAATTCGGTCTCTGTCACTTTATAAGAAATAAGAAAGTATTTTTGTAAAACCTACTTAGATTTCCTCTCCATCCCCCCCCCCCCTTTTTTTTTTTTGCTTGGGACTATTAAGCTCGCATGTGCACAGCTAGCCATAGCATTTTATCTGAAAGAAAGATGAGATGTGTGAACCTTATGTTTGCTTTGTTGATGTTATGCAACATAAAGAAATGTAAATAAAATTTACAATCCTTCAGTCTTTTGTCCTTTTTAAGTTTGTTGAATATCATCAACGGCATTTGGGAGTAATCAGACCCGAGATGGATTTTGAATTCATTGAGATGGATTTCTTTAGTTGTGCTGGCCAAAAAAATTGATTTTATTATTAAGACGACACAGGTATAAAGAAAAATAGAACACAGAGAGAGACAGTTTGTGAAATAACTACTGGCTTATCACCATAAAGTTTCCTCTTTCTTCAAGACAAACTGAGTCAAGTCTTGAGCATGGGCATTTGATGAAAAAACACCAAGAATGTAGAGTGTGAGGCATTTGACAATAATCAATATTTCCATGTCCACTGCTACGTTTATAGTTTATATAGCAAGTGGCGGGATGTCACATGAGAGGCACTCGCACCGAATCACTAGTGCGGCTGGTGTACATAACAAAGGCAGGCAAAGGCAAGCCGAATGACACACAGAGAAAATACAAAATGACTTCCTCGATTGAAGAAGACTTTTTGTTGCTAGACAGCATTTCGCCAAAGCTTCTACTACCGATTAGAAGCAGGAGTACAAGTGTCCATGAAATAAATAAGAGAAGACCCAACGGATGAACCAGAGCACATTTGATTACACTTTCAGCCTTTTGAAAACTGCAGTTATAAGCTGGTCAACATCCACTTTTTTGCAACCTGGCAAAAGTACACACCAACTACACACTCTGGCACGACTCGGTGTGAGACGCAGGAAAAGAATTAAGTTTTGGTTCTGCTAATTTTTCTCGCACGGCGGCTATTTCATTGCGTCACAAGACACACATTATTTATGTGTACTTGCAAAAAAGAGTGCTTATTACACGTGTCAAATCGCACGTACGATTTCCCACCTCTCGCATTTTCTGTAAACGTAGTAGCCTTACAGAAGGTCTTGTCCAGTTCTGTGTGCCAGCAACAAATGTAATGAACAAAAATTAAAAATAACAACATAAGTTCTTTTTATTCATAACTTCACAAACAATGGCCGTAGGAGGACAAGCATGGCAGCAATAAATGAATGGAAAACAAAAGAAAACAAGCATAACAAAAGAATGGAAAACAAAAGAAAACGAGCATAACAAAAGAATGGAAAACAAAAGAAAACAAGCATAACAAAAGAATGGAAAACAAAAGAAAACAAGCATAACAAAAATTTGTTACATTACAACTTCACGGCAGAGTCCCTCAAACTTAACAGAAATAATTCGAATAGTGCTTTAACGCTCTCAGTTCCATTTTTCTTACATGCATACACATTTAGTATTAGTTATTAGTAGCAATTCAATATAAAAGAAAAAGGCTGAATTAATTGCTGCACACCTGTTTTTATATTCAAACATTTTCATGATTTGATACATATTTACTTAAATCATCTCAAGGAAATAGCAGCATACATTTTTTGTATTCTTTCATATATACTCGGCACAGTTACATAATTGAAATCCCGTCTTACAGAAATGAGATAAGTACAAAAATCTTTGTCAGAACATCAACTGCCACGATTTTCAAACGGCATTACAAAACAAAAACAAATTACAATCCTTTCATTTATAATAAATGAAAAACAGCGATGCTGTTTATTTTGGGGACAAATACAAATCTTTAATCCCTCGATTCAGCTGAAAAGGCAGAAAACTGAAACACAATTTGGCCAGGCATTTCACTAAGTGCTGGTTTCTTTCAAACTAAAAAAGATATAGAACTAAGAGGCCAAAGCTGGGGAATCTCCAGGTTTCAGTAGTGTGAATAACAACAGATGAGACTAGAAGACATAAGTAGGTGCCTCTCCTATGATCTCAGGACCAGGATCGGTATGGCCAGGACTCAAACTCACAGCCTTCTGATTGCAAGTCGAGCAGTCTTACCACTCATCCAAAACACAATTTTCCCTCAAATGCACTTCGGGTTTTTTAAAAGTTACTTCTTATAGTTTATAGTTCATAATATTTGAGCATTGTTAACATTTTTAACACTAACTATAATATTTTATGTACAAAGTTCGAGACATTTAAATGCACATAATCGGCAACTCTCTGTTTTCTCAGGAACCAAAATAGCGCCATGGCTGATACAAATCCAACGGCTTTAAGAATAAATCTGTGCCTTTTTCTGTTTACAATCTTGGTCCTTGAATTGTCTATGAGGTCAGGTGGGTCTATGCTACGATGACTCATTGCCTGCAAATAAAGGAAAGAGATTTAATGCAGTTTTAATACAATTACTAAAAATAACCTAGCTTTTTTTCCCCTTCTTTTTCTACTCTTTTCCCTTTCTTCCTTTCCTCTTTCTTTGTCTTTTAATGTTGATCTAATTGTTGTCATTTTTGTTTCCCTTTGAAGACAGAAATTGTCGATACGTCTGGTGTTGTTTTGTTCATGGCGTTCTTATATTAGAAGCATTCTCCCCTACTGTGCATTTTCTGACTTACTCTGTTTGCTTCTCGGCAGCCCCCATTTTATATTTCCGTTGAGAATAGACTGTTTGCTGAATTATGATAAGAAAGGCGATGTCATGGCCAAATTGTTAGAACATATATGACTCTCAGTGCAAGTGTCCCACATTTGATTCTGGATGGAAACCATGTTGTGTCCTTGGGAAAGACAATGCACTCCATTTCCATTTTTTCTCTCCCCAACCAGGTGTGAATTGGTTCCCGGCATATTCTGCCAGGGAAATAAACCTACAATAAACTAACGTCCTCTCTAGGAGATGATGTCAGAATCATCTGTTTGGCTTTAAGCTATCAAAACCAGGATAAGCTCCGGCTATATAGGACTCATAGCCTTGAAGGAACTTAACTTTAACCATAAGAAGACTGATTGTACAAAGTGTTATTGCAATGGCTAAATGGCATGCATTCAGAGAGTGTAACCAGACTGAATGATGCTTCTATTCCTCAGGTCTCCAAACCTGAGCAGGCTGCAAAGCGGGAGCAGGCGCTATCCTTTATTCAGGCTCTGCTGGAGCTGGCCGGATCTGATGTCAACGCCGTGGTGGAAGCTAAGAACATGCCTGACGAACCAGAGCCACACTATGTTCCAGAGGGTAAGAGAGAAATTATCAAAAATGGGAATGCCACAGGGAAGCTGAACAAGTTAGAATATAAATCAGGCAGGTAGTGAGACTTTACTTTGACTTAGTCCTCTTGGCTCCTTGTGGAGCATAGGGCCGCAAGTAGTGAGAGTTGTCCCAAAAATAATGAATTGAAAATGAAGGTGATGTTCACTCTCACATTTCATTTTAAAATAAAGTACACTTTGTCGAAAATCTAGTTCCAGGATATTAAAACATAAAAGTTAATGAGAAATGAGAGCCTGATTAAAATAAAAATATTCATTAACTGTTCCGAAAAAAAATGTTAAATCATATGATTTGGGAATAAGTTGATATTTTCTGTGATTCTTAGCTTTGATTATGAAGAACATGAGTCTGCTATTGTTTTTGTTTGTGGTGAATTCCCAGGTAAATTCTCTGCCTTGCACTTTATGGTGAGCCCAGCTTGTGAGGCAAACGAGAATGTTGGTGCAGGATTGAAAACCATTTTAAAGTTTGCCCCCAACCCCAACTTGAGGAACCTGCAGAACAAAACGCCCTTAGTGTTGGCAGTGGAAGCTTCCAAAGAAACAATCGTCCAAGCTCTGGTATGCATCTTCACTAACATTTGAGGAGTCCAGGGGAAAAACCTGCATAGTCACAAAATGCAGAAAATTACATTTTTACGTTTGAAGACTAATACCTTTTCTTGTGTTTGATTTAGGGCTTACAGCTTCTTCCATCCTGATGAACAGCCATTCTAGGTCTGTGTTACAAAAAATTTAACCAGTCATACATCTCAATACTGAAATATATCATATTTTCCCAAGTCATATCTTTGTGTGACTATGCCTGTTTTTCCCCTGGACTCATCATTTGTTTTACTAGTTCTTCAAAAGGCTCTGAGATAACTTCAGAGCACCGATCCTGTGTCTGCATGAAGAAGTTTAGGACGTTAGGTATAGTATTTTGTAGGTTTTGATAAAGTTGACTTTCGTATATATAAATGTGTTGTAAGATATAGTCAAAATATTCTTTGCTTATTTGACTCGTATTTTTCAATAACCCTTTACAAAAATCTGCAGCCTGGCCAGTGAGGCATCTTGTGAGCAAGACAATATATTTTATTTTATTGCTGCTTGACCCTCTCATGCTGCTTGAAAAATTTCTTGCCTGCTGTTTTGTATGAGAGCATTTAAAACGTTTTATCAATTTGTTTTCCTTTCTTCGATTTGTTCTTGTTTATGTGGAAATCCCTTGTGTGTGGCCTATAGCCTGATAAGGGTGAGGGTCAATGATGAGGATGAATTGTTCCTGTTTGAACCTCTTTTTTTATTCTGTTCACAGCTGGAAGCGGGTGCTGACCCGAATTTGTTTATCAAAGAACCCAAGACAGAAGTGACGCCATTGGTACTGGCTGCACAGTGAGTTCCATGTGATCTGCCTAAGAATGTGATTGGCCTAAAAGCCTGTCATTCTTGCGAAACAGATTTTTTTTCTATATAATTTATCATCGTAAGAGCCCGCTTTCAACTACACAGTCTTCATACCTCCTCTCCTCTTTTTTTAAGCAGCCGCCACCTAAAGCGCAAGAAACGTTGTTTTTGTTCTAGGCCCTAACCCTGACCCTGGAAAAGAAAGTTTTTAATTTATGCCAGTTCAATGGCTTTTAATTAAGTCTAAATCAGAAGGCTTCAGTGCTTAAAGAGAATGGTGGTGTTGACCTTATAAACATTTTTAATGTTCTAACAGTTATATTAATATAAAAAGGTGAGGTGGCTTTTCTTTATTATTCTGTGGCATTGACTAGAAAACTAAATATAAGATGAACACTCTCGGAAAATAGGGCACAAGGACTTGTAAAACTTTTGTGATCAAAACGCGTTTTGTTCATTTTTTTTTTTTTTTTTGTAGACGAGGATCCATGGAAATCATGCGTCTTCTCATCCAGTACAAAGCAGATGTGCAAAGCAAGCAGTCAAACAACCTGCAGACTCCTGTCCACATCATGGTGATGAACAGAGGTGAGGGGGAGTGGAAAGTTAAGGGGTGCTTACCGCAAAGACCCAGTGAACTGATCACTGTATGAAAAAAACTGTTGTTGATTTCCTGTACTTAAGAACTGAGTTTCAAGTTGGAAAGAGAAAGTTGGTAAAAGTTTTCTCTGAAGGAGAATAGTAGGATGAAGATATTAGATCATTAATGACTCTTCCCCCACCCCTGGTGGAGAATAGTTCATGTTCCCTGATGACTTCATCAGTCTCTCCTTTGTCACTAATAGCTAGCAATATTTTCGTTTGCCAAATAAATGACTTTTGACTTGTGGTAAATAAGTAACTATAATGCTTGCATGAAAACATGATTATGATACATTTTTCTTTATTATGAAGTGCTTTTTGTGTACAATTCAGTATACATACTGTATTTCCCTTTTCTGCTGGGAAGTTGATCTGATTTCATATTTAATGAAGTCCTTTGAAAAAAACAAAAAAACAAACCCAATCCCGTGGCCACATGCTAACTATTGTCCTTGCTTTGTGTCTTCAGTTCGAGAGGACGAAACCATTTCCATGATCCAAACCTTGCTGCAAGCTGGAGCTGACATCAATGCTCAGGATATTAATGGCTGCACACCCTTGCAGCTAGCTGTCATCAGCAACAAGGGGCATTCAGATACCTCCACCAGTTTAGAAGAGTTTTTACTGGATTGCAAGGCTGATGTGTTTTCCAAGGATAAACGGAACTATATGGCTCTGCATTATGCCTTGGACAAGAATGGGTAAGACCGTAGTGGAAATATAGCGAAACTGCTTCATTGATGAATTTATGCTTAAAATCATTCACAGCATTCAGATCATTATCTCCGTGTGTTCTGTAAAGTAAAGTTCCTTCAAGGCCAATGAGGCTCATAGAGCCGGAGCTTATCCCACTTTCTGTAGCGTGAAGCGGAACAGATGATTTTTACTTAATCTCCTAGACAGGATGCTTGTCTGTCGTAGGTTTACTTCCCCAGCAGAATATGCCGGTACCCAATTCGCACCTGGTTTGGGAGAGGAAAAATGGTGTAAAGTGTTTTTCCCAAGGACACAATACGGTCACCTCCCGGGTTCGAACCCTGGACCCTTGGATTGTGAGTCCAACGCTCTAACCATTCGGCCACCGCGCCACTATCCTGTGTTGTGTATTTTGATACTAATGATTGTCGTATTTTCCCTGATCAGAGTGGACCCCATTGAGCTGTGCAGTCTGCTGACCAGCGTGATGAGGGACCAGAAGGTGGATGAACCCAATGACAATGGATTCACACCTTTACTCCTCGCTGCCTCTTCTGGGGCAACCATCTGCTGTATGCACCTGCTCCAGGTAAGATTTGGCCTCTACATCTTATGCATGAAGTGAAGTAATGTTCCACCAAGGCCTTATAAGACCGATAAACAAGAATGTATCCCGTTTTTATAATGTGAATCAGATCAGATGTTTATTTTATCACCTCTTAGACAGGATGCCAGTCTGTCATAGGTTTACTTCCCCAGCAAAGTATGTTGGTACCCAATTTACACCTGAGTGGAGAGAGGAAAAGTGATGTAAAGTGTTTTTCGCAGACACAACACGGTCGCCCAGAGTTGAACCCAGGGCCCTCAGTTTGGAAATTGAATTCTCTGACCATTCGGCCACTGTGTCACCATTATGAACACATCTTGACTTATACCACTGGTTCCTCTCTGGAACATAGGCTCACAACATTGCTCCTCCAATGTACTCAGTTCTGGGAGAGCCCTTTTAGCTGAGCTCATGTCATCCTGGACATTTTCAGCTCAGTGTTGATGCTTCGAAACCATGTCAGCTTGGGTGTTCCAACTTCTCGTTTACCCTGTTAGTTCCATTCCAAGGCTTGCCTAGAATGGAGGTAGAGTGTGGTCTTTCCATCCCCACTTTCTTTTCTTATATGAAGGCAAGCTTCCGGAATGTTATGGATAGTTTTGCTTAAAAGGAATCATTCTTGAATTTATTTCCTCAGAAAAATGTTCTGACTACAATAAAAATTTGATTAGTAGGAAGTTTTAAAGTCTGGTCGTGATCATTAAAAGGTGTTTCTACTTTTCAGCGAGGGGCAAACTTGGAAGCCAAAGAGTTTCGTGGCAATACTCCTCTCAACAGAGCCATCTTTGGAGGCTTTGACAGGTAACAAAAAGTTTCACAAGAAGTAAATTGAATATAACCTTAGAGGCAAGGCGTTTTTGTTTGTTTGTTGTTTTTTTTTTTTGGATGGATCAGTTCAGGATAATGACTGAAGTTTATGATACAGCTTTAAAATTACTCTGATGTAAAGAATTGGGGGTTTTTTTTGGCCAAGTGCTTATCTTGCCCTATCTGTAGGTGATTCATCAGTGTCTCTGCTGTCAATATAAATATTGTCTTATTTATCTCTCTTCTTCATGTCACTACTTTCTGAACTCCACCAGATGTCACTCGCTTTTCAGAAAAAAAAAAAAAGTGCCTCATGTGTTGTGTTAACTTGTTGGAACTGTGTTACGACCCGGAAGTAGACAATAGTTTTGATTTCTTTCTCCTGCTGTTAGTAAAGTTCCTTCAAGGCCAATGAGGCCCATAGAGATGGAGCTTATCCCGGTTTCGGTAGCGTGAAGCGGAACAGATGATTTTTACTTCATCTCCTAGACAGGACGCTAGTCTGTCGTAGGCTTACTTCCCCAGCAGAATATGCGGGTACCCAATTCGCACCTGGGTGGGGAGAGGAAAAATAGTGTAAAGTGTATTTCCCAAGGACACAACACGGTCACCTCCCGGATTCGAACCTTGGACTCTTGGATTAGGAGTCCAACGCTCTAACCATTTGGCCACCGCGCCACTCTACACTAAAATGACCAAAATGAAATCTAAAATATTTGTTTTTAATCAAATTCTTCTCACTATTCCATTTAAAAAACGAATTCGCTAGGATTTAGCTACAGATAGCTGGCAGTGAAAGGGTTAAAATTCACGTGTCATTCTTCTGGCTCACGGTGCTCACGTGTAAAACAATCTGACAAACTTCGTGCTCGTTATTTGGAACTCTGTCGTGTATTGTTAGTACAAACATACTTCACACAACCCGGTGATTTGTTTTTAAAACGTGCAAACATCTCCGTTGATTCCTTAATTAAGCTGGTTCCAAGAACAGTGCTATTGGACGCACAAGAACAAAAGGTCCGTGTTTCTTCACATGAGTACAACATTAGTTCATGTTGGTGAGTAATCAGGCACAGGTAAATTTACAAACAACTATTGCTTGTGCAGGTGTGTTTGAATAATTTAGAATAAAAGATGTTACTTTACCGACTCGTCTGTTTTCTGACCCATCTGCCGATGAGTGGCAAGAAGGGAAAAGGAAATATTAAATGCGTTTACTTACGTTACAAAATATCATGAGATGGTCATTGAGGAAATTATTATGAGATGCTCAGGACTTTAGTATGTTTTGCTAATGGCTGTTACATGCAGCAGAAGAAAAAGAAGGAGGAGGAGGAGGAGGAGGAGGAGGAGGAGGAGGAGGAGGAGGAGGAGGAGGAGGAGGAGGAGGAGGAGG
>JBDFRD010043646.1:0-14790 GCA_039654405.1 Bullina lineata | reverse complement strand
CTCTCTCTCTCTCTCTCTCTCTCTCTCTCTCTCTCTCTCTCTCTCTCTCTCTCTCTCTCTCTCTCTCTCTCAAGCTCAACTATTAAAATGGAACATGCCTTTTTATAAATGAACGACATGATTTTATTTAGAATTTCACAGAAAAGGCTGTACAGATAATTGGTCATGATTAACTGATAAATTCAGTTTACTTATCAGAAACGCAAAAACATATAAAAATTATAGGAAAAATTACTATGAATTTAGAGAAGCTGAACACAATAAAAAATAAACATTTATACATGTATGTAAAAAATTATAAAGACATAAAAATGTTTAGACGCCATAATACGTATTATATGTATTATAATATCATAAAAAATATTATACACTTGTTTTCCATGCAAAATTTAGAATTTAAACCCCAAATATCATAATGTCATCAAAGTTTGTTCATTTGCTTTCTTGTCACGTGAATCTGAAAGTAAAGGACTAGCAAGACCTATGACACAGAGATACAAAAATTACCGGGCTCCATTAGTTCAACAGAATGATTATACAATGGAAGCCGTAAAGTGCTGGTTTACATCTCAACTTTTGTTGTCGACATGCTCTCAAACTTATAGCTTTCGTTTTCCTCATAACAGAAGAACTGGGATGAAATTTTAATCTAATTTATGTTAAAATTACATTTACAAATTTACATGTATAATGTACAACATATTGAAATGTATAATACATGGTCATGTAGATGCATGTATAGGACAATGTACAAAAGTAAAGTTTTCTTCAAGGCCTATGAGACCCAAAAATCCAGAGAATATCCAGGTTCCGGTAGCGTGAAGTTGTGTAGACAATTCTTAGATACTGTCCCCCTAGACAGGACGCTAGTCTGTCGTAGGTTTACTTCCCTTGCAGTAAATGCCAGTGCCCAATTCACACCTTGGTGGGGAGAGAAAAATGTGTGTTAAGATTCTTTCCCAAGGGGCAACATGGTCACCACATGGATTCAAACTCAAGACCCTTGGATCAGGAGTCCAATGCTGTAACCATTTGGCTACCAGTACCCCAACACAAATAGTATGTGAAATGATGAATACATGTAATACGTATAATTTACATATATAAATATATAAGTAGTTACTAAAAAGAAAATACTTTGCAATAAGGCAATGGAAAGCAAAATGAGGTAATGCATGGAAAAATATGCATTATAATATTCAGTATCCATAATACAGATAAATTAAATGCAAACATGATTAATAATATAAAAAAATGACTATTTCATTGTCAGTCAAGAATTGAGACACTGCTTTGTAGGAAGACGTCAAATGGTGATTGCTATAAATAGAAAGTGTCTTTAGTAGTATAATTTTAAGGCCTGATTAAAAAAACAGGCTTCTATTTTTTCCAATGCACAACACAGAACCAGATCCATCAGATATTAGTATTAGCTTATTAGTACTCATGTTCCCTTGAAATCATGTGTAAATGATTTGCCTGTTTTTTTTCAAACACTTGTGACCTGGTGATAAAAAAGGCCTAGAGAGGAATTGCATGATAAGACTGAGTAAGTAGGCCTACAAAATGGGACAAACTGCACGACAAAGTCATGTTAAAGAAGCTGTGACGTACAAAATGGCAGACATGATGAGTGGAGGAAAACAGCATAAGGTAACGTATGATAAATTATTACTACAAGAGAGCACCTACATATACGATGGTTCGACAGAGTGCCAAACCCTGACCTATGGAAAAGAGCAAAGCACTAACCAATGGATGTGCAGGTCAGAAGGAGAAAGTGGCGATGGGCCGGCCATACACTGGGGACGGAGCCCCGCAACATCACCAGGCAGGTGCTCGAGTGGAACCTACAGGGCAAGAGGAAAATAGGGCGCCCCTAGCAGACCTGGAGAAGAAGCTTACAGTGCGAGGAGACAAAGACCCATGCCAAGGACAGGAGAAAGTGGAGGGATACTGTTGAGGCCCTATGCTTCTCAAGGAGCGAAGAGGGCTAACACTAACACAGAAGAGAGCAGCTGGAGTGAAACATAAAAGTTAGCCCAGAGCCCAGTGTTGATAGCCTATGCTCTGCATGGAGAGAAGGGCTTTTAAGCAAGTAAGGAAGAATGACTACTTATCTTGAACAGTTTTGTAAAAATCCCTTTACTTTAAGTACAACAAAAAAGTGTAAATTAAATGCATGTAGTCATGTGGTTGAGTATTGAATTATGTTAAAATAAAAGAATCACAATCACAGTTGGAACAATATTTTGGACTTTCCTAATTCAAACTTCAAGGGGTATACTTCATGTGGGGCTAACCAATATGTTGATCCTATGAATAAGTCAATATTATATTATGCACAAATGCTTGTATTTCACAAGTTAAAAGTTTACTCACTTCATTTCAAAATACCTTAAATGCATAGATCAATAATACAATAATTAAGAAATGGAAAATTTGCACTGGAACTCAATTCTTTGAAAGCATTAAATCAATTTTGTTTGGAAAACATCTCAGCACACGAACACACATAAAATGAAGCCCATGCCAATTTTCATTCATTTGAGTGACGATTTTTTTTTCTTGATAGGCATGATGGCGATCCACAATTTTCCATTTTGTGAGTGCTGGTCTGGAAGACATACAGTGATGACAGTTTCAAAGGTGGTAATGCATTTTGCTTCACACACACACAACCACCGAATTCATCAGAAGCATTGGACAATACTATATATGGTAAAAATGTAAACTTATAACTCGTTTTGTCCATAAGCTTCCTAAAAATAAAGTTACATGTATCTACAAAATGTAAAAAGTTCATTTTTATAGGTTAAGCATTCCATTTGCAACTTTACACAATGTATTTTTAGTAACTGACTTGAGAACAGCAAAGTTTAAATAACAAGTAAATTTGTAGAGATACATGTCTAATTCATATTCATCACTGTACTAAGACTTTGCCTCCCTCAACTCCGGAAAAAAAAAAAAATCTTGTCACATTTTTTTTCAAGCACAATTCCAACAGGTGACACTGAAAACCTTAGAAAGTAGCAGTGATCATTTGAGACCTTGCACAGTTGCAAAAACTTTCAACTCCTTACCCAGTGCTCTTTTACTGCTCATTCTCGATGGAAACACTTGCAAAGATATGGAACAGGTTTCTTGGGGAGTCCTGTCCATACATTACTGATGGCTCAGATTTTGACATACATGTACTTGTCTTCGAATTCTCTACAGCTCCAATCTCTAAGGAAACAGTTTTGCAGCTCGACTTCTTTTCCTCCTCTTCACTGCTGCTACTGAAGTTTGTTCTTCCAGGAATGTTATTTTTCACTTCATTCCTAGGTAGATTTGTAGAAGTCGCTGCAATAAATTCAATTAATCCATTGTCTATCAAATTTTTCACTGTTATTTTCATCATCACTGGAACAAGCAATTTCATTGACAAAGCTTTCATCATCTTCACTCTCAGTCTCTTCAGACTGTTCATTTGTAACAACAAAAGCGGAGACGTCATCACTGGACGCAAGCATGCCGTTTCCTTCATTCTGAGCCACAAGTCCTCTGTTAAGTTCGCTGTAAGGAACATTTTCAGTAATACTGACTTCAGTAATAATTTGTTCACTGTTGATGTGATCACTAAGTGTAAGCCCCTTCTGTGGAGAACTAAGTACAGTTGGCCTACCCTGAAAGGGCTGCATGTCCACATCCATAATAAAAGGCTCTTCTGCATTGTCAAATTCCAATCCTTCCTCTTCATCTTCTGATTTTATCATCTTGTCCAACATTGTTTCTTCAAAGTTTTGAAAAGTTGGAAGCATGCGCTGAGTAGGGTTGGGACTATCTTCAATCTGAAGTTCTTGGCATTCATTTGGAGGGTGGGATGTCAAATCTTCCAGCAGCAAGTCGTTGTGGTTTCGAATCACCAGTCCTCCATTGTCCGTCTCAATGACACATTGAAAGCGGCTATCAGGATTTTTAAATTTGGATGTATTTTTTGTCACTTCTTCCTTTGGCATTGAAACATAAGTGCTGTATAAGATTTTGTGCACGGTACACATGTGGTTCTTCAAAGCTTTCAAGAACGTAAATTTTTTGCCACACATCGGACACACAAACTCTTTCTCACAGTGGACAAAATGTTCATCAAACAATTGTTGATTTGGAAACTTTCCAGAGCAGAACTGACATGAAAAAATACTGCTTTTTGCTAAAGCATGGGCAGCTGTTAAATGTCTCGCATAACAATACTTCTTTAAACTCTTCGCACACAAATGGCAAGTAGTGTACATGTGTTTTCTTTTTTTACTCCCAGAAGGATCCCTCAAATTTTGTATGGTTTTCTTCTTCACATTTACCGATTTCTTCGATTTTTGACCTTTTGTCTTTGGGCTTTCTATGGCCTCATCTGCAGGTTCCATTTTTGCACTGCTATTGTCAGGTTCTGCTAGGAACTGTTCACAGTTGTCATTTATTATATTGTGCTGAATTTTCAAGTGGAACTTGAAGCTTTGAAAATTTAGAATTTTCTTTTTACAGATGCTACAGACTCCAATATATTCCCGTTTTGCTGCCTTGCCTAAAAATGCATTTAACCCAGAAAAAGAGTTTCCAGCACAAACAGAAAAACTGGATGATGGCAATGACGACATTGACAGCACATCTTTTGTTTTTTTCAAATGCACGGCACTGCATGACCAGGAACTGGTAGATGCTGGAACTTTCCTTGCTTTTTCTGTTTTCTTAGAATGAAACATGGATGTACGTCTGAGGTACTCAATAGGGTGAGACTGCTTGGCATGAAATATCATGGTGGCCGCACGGCTAAACAATCTTTTACAAACAGGACATTCAATATTGGAAGAACTGAGCGATTTTGCTTCTGCAACATCTGCCATTACAGATTTCTCAGAGTCTTTTCTTTCACTCTCACTTGACAATTCACGGCTAAATTTGACAGTTTGTTTTTTCCAGTCTTTCTCACTTTTTATCTGAGTGAGATCTAAAGAATTAGAGACTGAATGTCTGTTGGGTGATTGGGCAATGATGTCCTTAGGGCAGTGCTGGAAAAGGTGTACCTTCAGACTTTTCCTTGAGAGAAGTTTATCACAAATGGGGCACTTTTCTTTGCTGAAGGATATTAATGGTTTGCTTGATTTATCCCGGATGTGTTGAAGGATGGTCTTCAAGTGATATTTGAAATGATTTCCAAAGCTGCTCCTCAAGAGCATTTTGTTACATATTGTGCACAGCCTTTTGCCCTGATGAAGACAACTGTCCACTGATTTTTGTTCTTGAATGAATTGCTTTTGTCCTTTTCCCTGGCCGCTGTTGATGGCGTCCTGCTCAGGCCTTTCCGCCTTTGTAGAGAGCTTTTTTACTTCTTTTTTCTGGACTTCAATTAAAGATCTTTGATACTTGAAGTTATCTGCCCTTTGCACATCTTGTTTCGTTGTCAAAGGCGATAGCACACCTAAAGACTGTGGTGGTGACATATCTCCACGTGGTACGAAAAGTCGCATGCAATTAGTCAAATTCAAATTTCGTTTGGCGTGAGAAGTTTTGACATGGTTACGGAAATGTTTCGTCGTGCCAAACTTTTTGTGACACAATTTGCATGTTCCAATATGTTTTGATAAGAGCTCATTCAGATTTTCCTTCTGAGCAAAGGGTTTGAAGAACTGCATGTAATTAGTCATCTTCCGTTTGGGGTGGGAATTTTCTATGTGGTCATAGAAATTGGCAGTGCCAGTAAACTTTTTGTGACATAGTTTGCATGAGCCAGGAGTTGTGATTTCTGAAACCATTGCATTTCCCGTGTTCTCTATTTTCTTGGCAGAGAACAAGGACTTGGATCTCATGTACTCAATAGGATGGACATGCTTAGCATGAAACTTCAGGGCTGAGGTGCCCTTAAACAATCTTTGACAAACTGGACATTCTGTTTGAGCTGTAACTGGTGATTTTAACTCAACATCATCACCTGTACCTGACGAGTTTTTAGGCTTTTCTGTCCCCTCACTCAGGGTCGACTCTCCAAGGCTGGCGACACCAGTTGACATTTTGTAGTCTGTCTCTTTTGACTGATCAAAAAGTGGCGAATGCACAGAACTGGAATGTCCAGTTGTAGGCCTTATTTGAGTAATGATGTCCTTTGAACTGTGACACAATAGGTGTTGTTTAAGAACACTCCTTGAGAGAAACATTCCACGACATATGGGACATTTCTCTTTACTGAATGATGTCAATGGCTTGCTTGATTTGCTTGGTAAGACCTTGAACATGTTCTTTATATGACATTTGAAATGATTGAGGCTGCTGCTCTTCAAGAGTGTTTTGTTACAGATAAGGCACAGCACTTTCTTTTTTTCAGGAAGCAATGTCTCCTGAAGAGAATCATCACAAGAAACATCTTGTTTTTCATCCGATATCCCTTGCTCTCCGTTTTTATGTCCACTTTTGAAAGACAGATCTGTCTTGGCAGAATCAGAAGCCGTTTCTGGTAGCCTCACACGAATCTGTACATGAGAGGCTTTAGTTTCAGGTGAGTCCGTCTTGTTTTCAATTCTTCTTCCGCAGTGGCATTGATGTTTATTTAGGGCTGTCGAAGACTCAAATTGAACAGAACAAAAATCGCATGTGTATGACCCGCATTTTGATTTCTCATAGTGAACTGTCAGCTTTTTTAATTCATCAAAAGTTTCTTTGCAAATGAAGCATGAGTAAATCTCTTTTTTTACTTCTTCCAAATTTTTGTGGCTTTCCTCACTTCCTTTGGGGGCTGCTGTTTCATGACTTGCCACATGGGAAACAAAAAGGTCATACTGGGAAAAATTTAATCCACATTCAACACAAGTATGGTTGGTTTTCTCTGCAAAAGTAGAATAGAGGTTCAGGTTCAAGTGAGTATTTATTTCTGAGGCAGTATCACTTCCTAAATTTTTGTCAAAATCTTTCGTTTTCTTTGAATCAAAACTTGCCTGTGTATTCAACAACTTAGCTTTGCTCTTCATCATTTTCTCGCCTGAACTTATCGGTAACTTTTGCTTATGCTTTTGACGCAAGTGGCAGGCCAAGGCAGTTGTACTTGAAAATCTATATGGGCATAACTGACAAATAAGTACTTTTTTACGTAAGCTCGCACATACATGGCGTTTTTTATGATACAGTGTGTTAAAATATCTTTCACAGCGAGCACAATAATAAATTTTTACAGGACACTCTTGAGCCCCGTCATTGTAAAAATTTAAGCACCCATCGTTATTCCTGAAGTGCAGTGAAAACGCTGTCTTGTTCTTAAACGTTTTCACACAGTTCTTACAACTGAGACCAGGATGCTGTTTGTCTGATACTTGAGGATCTGGTACTTCCTTCATAGTTCTGACTGTATTTTCTTTCTTGACAGTTTCTGAATCAGCAGTTTCATCTGATAATAATTTACCTTTGACTTTGTTTTTGTGATCTCTTTTTTCACAGCCTTCAAGGATGGAATTAATATACCGAAGCCGACAAGTCATATCTTTGCAGCAATGTCTCCTCAAGTTTTTAAAACTACTGAATGTTTTACCACAAGTACGGCAAGATTCTGATTTAGCATATTCTTTCCTCCATTGCTTCTGTGCTTGCGCAATAAAGCAAAATCGATGTTGAATTAAATGGGCTTGAAGTGCAGTTGAATCTTCCAGTCTACGTGAGCACACTCTGCATCGTGTTTTGTTTTTCTTTACCAACTGTGGTTGATGTTCTCCACTGTGCTTGTTCATGTGTTTCCTTAGAGAATGCGCGTGATGAAATGGCTTGTCACACAATTTACACTTAAATTCCCCGTCACTGACATTTTCATTTTCATCTGATTCTAAGCTGCTACTGCTTGAATCTGAATCTGAATTGTCCTCTGAATCCGACATGAGAGAATCTTTGCCTTCCACATACTCCTCTTTTCGAGACACTCTAGCATTGTCCACTGGTGTTGCTTCAAATGAGACAGATGTAGCTTTGAGATTCTCCTTTGAAATGTTTTCCTCACACACATTTTTATCCAAGTTTCTCTGACAGTTTTTACTTCCTTGCAAATGCTGGGCTAGTTCATCATCACTTGTGAATTTCTTATTGCAGACAGAGGAGACACAGGGAAAACCAGTCGTGACAAAGTTATCATGACCATTTGAACAAGATTCCGATTGCTTTAAATGTGCAGCTAGAGCAACGTCATCTTTCAGACCAACCTTGCATGATTTACACATAATAGACACACTATCAAGAATTATCTTCGGTTTCTTCAACATAAAATTTTTTGAAGGAGAGTCATCTTCTGAAGATCGCTTATGCTTATTTCTTTTGAAAGGAGAACTTGAAGCTCCCAGTTCAGAAGTGTTCTTTTTAAATTTTACCTCGTGTGATTCTGTTTCCTTTTTGTTATAAGTGGTTAAGCTATCACCGTTTTCTTGCGAGTGCACAGTTTCAGTCACATCATTGCACGCTCTTTGAAGATATTTTTCAACATCAGTGGAGTGTGTTCTATTTTGCATCAAACTCTCACCACAATAGTTTTTGTGGCCGCAAACAAAGCTATTACCACCTTCTGAGTTCACATTTTTAACTTTTCCACTGCCCTGCCGATCTTCTCCTGCCTTTGCTTTGCATTTTGGACTGTCAGAAAAATGACGGTCAAGCATTGAATCCGTTGCAAATCTTCGTTGACACTTGAAGCAACAAATATTTGGCCCTTTCATGAGCCTGGTACCCAGCTCAGAGTAAGTTTGCCCTTTTTCTCTATCAGGAGCAGTTTCTTTGCTTGGGACTTTCCTGCAGGAAGGCTGCTGCTTGAAATGCCTCTGTAGGAGAGCGTAACTGGTGAACCACACGCTACAGGTATCACATCTTACTACAGGTGTCGAAGAAGCGGTGCTTCTTACAGTAGGTGCAACAGATAATTCTTTAGTAATTGAAGTCCCTATAGGTGATGCATCTGCATTTGAAGAAACACTGAGACAAGGCTGACCATTTAACATTACTCCCAACGATTGCCCAGCGGCACTGGCAGAAACTGAAGATTCAGTAGCAGACACGTCTGTTGCACCAGAAGTCCTGAAAGATGTTTCATCTGCCTTTGAAGAAACAGTAACAGCAGTCTGATCACTACTACTGGCTACCACTGACGACGGGTTTGTAACAAAAACTGAAGAATGAGACGTACTCCGTGAAGTGAGTTTAGACAATTCTGAAGCCTCAAAATGTCTTTTGATTGCCACAGTCTGAATGCCACAAAGACCATTTTCCTCCTCATAGGCAGCACATTCCCTTTCTTCTTTCAAGTGCACTCTCTTCAGGTCTGGGAATTCAAATTTTTGTCCACACTTTAAACACTTTACTCCAATTACCGACTGACATTTGGAGTCATGTGACATGTGGTTTGTCCTTTCTGACCAAGTCTGGAAGGCTCTTCCACAAACCAGACATTTATATGCATCTACTGGGTCAGACATGTTTGATCTGTGCTCACAGCTTTCCTGATGTTCCTTCAGTTTTTTCGTGTCAATAAACGTAGCACCACAATTATTAGAGGAATGGTTGAATCTTCCAACGGCAGGGTTTACTGAAGCTGGCTCAGAATTATCTGAACCCGTTGTGGCTCCCCCATATTTGGGAATCTCAGTCACAGGGACGGCATCAAAGTATTTCTCACATTGTGGAGTTTGGCACAAGTGTCCAATCAGGTCACATTTGGATGCAAACATCTCCCCGCAGAATGAACACTCATTTTTTACATCTCTGCGACGCACGATGTGACTGTATTTGCTGGACTTTACTTTCTCAGTATGTTTTTCAAGATCAGCACAGGTCATTTTCTTCATGCATAGTGTACAATGCTGATAGATCTCAAGTCCATTTGAAGGTGGGTGTTTAACATTATCATTTATGTGTTTTGTAACTGAAAATTTGTCAGATTTTTCCCCTAAGCATGGATCAGTTGTTTCATGTGTTTGAGCAATTGGTAGACTACTTTGCACGTAATCACAACACTGAGAATTGACACTATCAACTGTATATAAAGACGATGATATATTTTGTGTTGTCAACTTAATGGTTTCAGATTCAGAGTTTAAACCAGGCACGGGAGCATTCAAGCACTGCTTAGCAGTATGTTGTTTCTTATTGATGCTTGTTTTTGATTGACATGAGTTCCTTTTCAAATGTTTCCTCAAGTAGGACCTTTTGCGAAATGTTTTTCCACACGTAACACACACGTGATTTCTTCCAGGCCAAATGACTCTTTTACCAGCACGCCTAGCAACATGAATAGGCTGGCTGTCGTCAGTTTTAGGAAGACCACAAGCACGGTGCAACTCAGAATGACTTGTAAGCTCATGATGGGATTCAAACTGCTTGTGGCAAACTACACAGCTTACAGTGTTTTTATTTTTTTGACTAGTATTCGAGTGTTCATAGCTTGTACTCGTGCAATCCTTCACTGCTAACTCCACGTTCATGTCATGTGATGATGCTGGCTGTGAGTGGATTAGAGATGAGTCACCCCCAAGTCGAATCAAAATGTGCTCTTGACCTCCACATGGAAAGAATGTACCTGTGTTTATATCAATGTTATTTTCATAGGGGCTCACCAATTCCAGATCTTTTGCTGCTGGAAGGGACCCCGCAGCATGTAGTGATTCAGAATTAGTATTGGTGAGAACTGACCCTGAAGGCACTATCACGTCGTTGTGCAGAACTGGTGCTTTGAAATCTGCTGTCAAAGATGTGGAGTGTATAGGCATTGAACTTGTAGCAGGTAAGTTCAAGGCTCCTTCAGCCTGTAAGGGTCCAGTATCTCCCGTCACTTCCCCAGAACAGGTAGTCTTTTCAAGTGCCATGATAAAATCAGAGTTGGACGGAAGATTTGCGGATTCAACAGTTGGTAGGAGCAGCACATTAGTTTCCTCTATTGTAACACTGGGAGAAGGTGCTCTTATTATTGGAGTTGATCCAAGCGTAGTTGGCTCATCTTTTATGACTGTTTCATCTGTAGAGAACGAACTAGACATGGCATCAAATGCAGACGTTTGGACAGTTGCTACATTAATTATATCCAGACACATTGGATTCACTGTTGAAGAACTGGTTTCTGGTTCCTCTTTGATAAAAGTGACATCGGTTCTGGGTGAACAAACATCTTGTATGGGTTCATCTTTTACAACAGCACAAGTGGCTACATCAACTGTTGTATGGGTAGCTTCAGACGTTACTGAAGTTATTGATCCATATGTTTTGCTTGGGCTGTTACACAAATCTGGCGTCGCTGTGTTACCATGATGATTTGGAACCATAATTTCTTTGGACACTTCTTCTTCCACAATAATGTGAGTACCATCTTGAACCTCTCTGTCATCAAGACTTATTTCAGTGTTATGAATATGTCTTGCTATGGGAAGCTGCTGATTGCTGAGATCAATACTAACTAGCATACAGTCCTCAATGTCTTCAGAATCCAAATCGACCGCCTTTTCATTGAAAGGAATCTCCTGTTTCTTCACAGTTGCTTCACTTTGAACTTGGCTCCAAGCTTCCATTGCATTCGACAATATGGAAAACCCAGTCGGACCACACGCGGGTCTGTGTCCTTCAAAGAATCAAGCCGTGGCAACCATTATTCTTCCTGCAGAAGAGAAAAAAAGAAAACTGTTACGAAATGCCAGTACATAAAAATCTAGGAATACTGGTTCCAACTGAATTTTACTTTATCTGCCATTCACTCCATGGGTACCATGAATATAGGCCTACACAGCTTGTAACCAGTGACTTGTATGACGGCCCTTAGGCTAACCAGTTCACAAGTGTCATGCTCTGTAGTTGTTTTCACAGTACAGTGTAGAGTAACCCAGTGGTTGTACAGTGTAGAGTAACCCAGTGGTTGTTTTCACAGTGTTGTGTAGAGTAACCCAGTGGTTGTACAGTGTAGAGTAACCCAGTGGTTGTTTTCACAGTGTAGAGTAACCCAGTGGTTGTTTTCACAGTGTAGAGTAACCCAGTGGTTGTACCGTGTAGAGTAACTCAGTGCTTGTTTTCAGTGTAGTGTAGAGTAACCCAGTGCTTGTTTTCACAGTGTAGAGTAACCCAGTGCTTGTTTTGTGTAGAGTAACTCAGTGGTGGTACATGTATTTTAGTACTGGTGTGATTTCACTCCGAATCATAAAATAACATATAACGTGAATTTAAATTTGGAAACTATTTTAACCAATTAATTGACGTCATAACTTCCAAGACTGGGTAAAATGTAATGAAAAAACCAGGGCTGCTGTAAAGCTGAAAATGCACAAATAAATGACACACAGTAAGAGAGCTTCACATTAGATGCACGTTACAAAACGGGACACACACACACAACTAGGAAAAAGAGAGAGCAACAAAAAAAAATGCTTGGATTGCGTAGCATGAAAAAAGGTAAAAGGAAGTCGAGAGAAATTGAAAATGAAGAGGAGAAAGTGGATTAGAAGGAGAAGTGGTTCATTAAGCTGATGTGGGCTATTAATCTCACATCCAAAGAGGAACAACTCCAAAAGGCAAGGGCAGGACAACCCCCTATAAAGGGTAGATGAAAGGGTAGAAAGAAGATGACTGGACGGAGTCAGAAGAGGACCGGCCATTGAATGAGAGATTGGCTACCCTTCTAAAAGCTAGAGAAATAATAGCTGAAGAAATGAGAGGGGAGAGCGTGTATGAGCCGGGGTGAGAAATACAACAGTGACCGACCACCTGCACTACTGAATAGAGCCGTCTCCTCCCAGTGTGCGAGGCGAGACTGCCCGAGGCTGGATGAACACAGGGATCAGATATCTGCAGCGTTTAAGACGTTAAATCATGAAAAGGGCGGATGAGGGGCGTGAACTGTGGTCAAGGGGAGAGAAGGAAATTACCGAGGCCGGAGAGAAGAGGCCACGAATGATCAGCATCAAAGAATGCCGAGACAGTGTTACGTGAATGAATGCATGCCGTTAATACCGCGCGGGTAAATGGTGCCAAATGAGTGGATGGACCTTTGTTCGTGTTGGTATCGCGATCGTGACGAACCCGACCATATTTTTAAGCCATACACGAGTATGTCATTAACACCATCATGGTCGGAGCGGTTAAAATGGCTGGAAACAGGTTTCCCGTTGTTATCGCATTTATCGCGTAGATGATCCGCCAATTTATCTGCTAATCGTCGGCCCGTTTCCCCGATGTATTGCAGAGAGCATCATGAGCAGATGATGACATAGATAGAGTAGGTTTCTGGTCGTACAAGTGAAATCCTCCGAGATCTCATAGGATGACTCTTATGTGGCGAGCAAATCTTGCATCTAGCTCGACTTTACAGGAGCTTCGTGCCCATCTGTGTCACCGCTCGGAACCTAATATGGACTAGCATGTCCTTCAAGTTTTAGTAGGTAACTCTGACTTATGAGGCAGTTGGTCACACCTCTTGCTCAGCCAAGCCACAACTACGTGGCCGTTTCCTCATCGCCGTGGTGGAATGAATATAGCACATTTAAAATCGTTTTTCTTGAGGTCAGCCACCACCCAAACTTGGAGGACGGACGCTGCTTCCTTTTGGACAACGCCAGAGTTCGCGGCCATGCAGCTGAAGCCGACATTGGAGAAGCTTCCATCGACTGTTTCAACATTCTTCAAAGAGAGATACTTAGTCTGGGTGGATGGCCCAGACAGACAACACAGCTACACTAGTATTCATAATATCAGGATAGGATGACCCATGCTACAGGACAAACGTGGTCAGAACTGGCAAAGTTATCCCAGGACAGAATAAAGTGGAAATCCCTTGTGTGTGGCCTATACCCTGATAAGGGTGAGGGGCAATGATGATGATGATGACTTTACCCAACAACATGATGTGAACTTACTCACCAGAGATCCCAGTGCGTGTAAGCAGTTGATCACCTGTGAACATGGATGATGAAAAATTTTATTGTAAAATTGTTTTAAAAATTTTTTTCGAGTTCTTTTTGTCCAATTGCACTGACAAGCATAATTCCCCGTTCTAGGAACGGAGCGGATGCGTACATTGATGGATTGAGAGATGTGCACCCGTGAGTTGGTGCGTGCGTCCGTGAGTTGGTGCGTGTATCTGTGAGTTGGTGCGTGCATCCATGAGTTGGTGCGTGCACCCGTGAGTTGGTGCGTGCGTCCGTGAGTTGGTGCGTGCACCCGTGAGTTGGTGCGTGCATCCATGAGTTGGTGCGTCGCTACAAACGGAGCACTTAGAGGAAGTGGGCTTAAAAGAGGAAGTAGATATAGATCTAGTTCGTTTTAAAATGGCTTATCGATTTTTCCATTTTTTTCTTTTATTTATTTTGTGTTTTTTGTCGAATTGTAAACAAACCAAACATTATTTTGCGTAAAGATACTTGCCACGGACTGCGGTTTGTAAGTCCCGATCAACTGGGGCTTGGCTACATTATAATAAAGACTCTATCAAGCACTCCATGTTGTCAACGAAATGTTGACTGTTTTTGCCTTTTTTTTTTTTTCGTGTGTCACTTGTCATGCAGAATGTCACTAGACAGCATTACTCTATGCCATGGAAAGACATTATGGCGCAGTTGTTTTTATTGACGTTGTTCTTGGTGATGTTTAGGCTCACAACGATAAATTGATGATGACAACGACGACGACGACGACGACAACGACGACGACAACGACGACGATGATGATGATTAAAATGGTGATGATAATGATGATGATGATGGTGGTGGTGATGATGATGATGATGATGATGATGATGATGATGATGATGATGATGATGATGAT
>JBDFRD010043535.1:0-14795 GCA_039654405.1 Bullina lineata | reverse complement strand
AAGAAGAAGAAGAAGAAGAAGAAGAAGAAGAAGAAGAAGAAGAAGAAGAAGAAGAAGAATAAGAAGAAGAAGAATAATTTATCTTCAATAAAGAGTCATCGTACCCTCCTTTCACAGTTGATTTGACTGCTGACTGAAGGCACGCCAATTGTATACTAAGCGTTTTTATTTATATTATTATTATTCAAACGGTATCACTCTGTGCTAATACACCATGAACCTAAAAGATGGAAGACAACGCAAACATTCCTCTAAAACTTTGCAGACATTCTAACTTCCCGGGCACTGATGCAAGTCAGCTTATTTGGAATTAAATTTTTCTTCTTTAAAAAGAACAAGAAAACGCTTTGGTTCCGTATGTAACAATGCTACATAGCTTTTGTGTCGAGGTGTAACCTGTTCAGACCACAAAATATGCTCTTGTTTTGCTTTCATATGAAACCAAATTCATAAACAACAAGCCTGGCAAGCTAAAAAAAATGGGACCATTTGCATGTTCATTTCCAAAAAGAACTTTCTCAAACAAGTCTGTTTTATACAGTGCTGTTGATCCCTGATAAATGGCAAGAAAAGTTGCAGTATAATAACAGAATTAATGTCCGACCTTGATATTCACAGAATAGTGATACGACATTCATGATGTTGACAATATTATTGTAAGTGAACTTATAGAATTACAATTTACTGCCACTTCTTGCTCCTTCTCATGCCCGTATAAGCAGAAACACACAGGATCTGAGTCCTTAAATTCTTGGGTTTGCAAAGACTTCATGATGTCTGTATGCATAAAACCTTTAGTACTGTTGGCTCTCTCTCTCTCTCCCACCTCCACATCCATTCATCCCAGTTTGTAATACAAATGTATGACAACTTTCAACATGCTGTGTTTTCTTGTGACAAATACATCATACAATGTGAAATCATTAAATGCAAGTCATATGAAAATGCCACTGTATAATTCTTTTTTCTCTCACTGATCTTATTAAGATCTGTATTGCTTTGTGAAACTGAAGATTTATAATATTATTGATAGAGACAACAATACCATGCAAGATAAAGCTGTTAACATTTTTATGGTTTGATTCTGAAGAAAGACAGCCAAAAGAACTTTCAAAGAATTTGATTTTTTTCATCGATGAAATAAACAAAATCTGTTTTGTTTTCTAGCACCTCGAAATGGGAGAAAAAAAGGAAACTAAAAACCAATTAATTGATCAAGTATACACGAAATATAAAATTGTGCATGATAGTAATACGTGAAAGTGTGACTTTTACATTATACATGCATTCAATTTACCCATCCCCCAGAAATAATAATCAAAGCAATGTTCATTGTGACAGATCAGACTCTGTCCCTGCCAATCACACCCAGGATAAAGCACAAGCAAACAAGCACAAATTGAAATTGTACAAGAACAAAAACCTCTTTACAGGCAAGACAAATTTGCACAGTGAAATAGTCAATGCATTGCTCAAAATTACCAAACATTGAAACATGACTGACTTCAAATAGTAATAATAAATTATTTTTAAAAGGGCCACTTTGTACACAATTAATTACAGATAAAATCATTCATCACTGATTAGCGCGACAAAGCACCATCAAGGTAAATAATATGGTGATTGTAGGTAAAAGAATGAAGACTAGAAATTTGAAGTCAAGTATATCATTGGCACAGGATTCAGGGCAGCCTAGTATATAAAAATACATGCCATATATGGGTACAGACATGAGCATGAACGATAAATACAAACATTAAAATCCCACAAAGATTGTCACAAAGGAAACATAACATATAAACATAAAAATGAACAGATGTAAACAAAAAACAGAAGCAAAAATGAAAACTGCTCACTACAGAAATATTGAAGTGTAGTGGGACCTGATTCCTTCAAAGCTTAAAGGACAAGGAGCATCCATAGCCCAGGTACAAACAATTTATTAATTTACGTTTTTCTGTTTCTATCAATTTATAAAGAGCCATGGCTTGTGCTTGTGCATAAAGCCTTTAATCACCAACAATAAATATCGGTAACTTACTGAACAGCCGAGTTTTGTCCAGCATCCACTGTCAATTAAACCAGACAAGTTTTCCAGGGCAATATCAGACACTAATGATGATTCGTGTATAGACTTTTTCATGAACATTCTATTAGAGCATACACAACATGATTACTAATTTCTTACACCAATTTCTTTTATAACTGCTGTATTGCAGACCAACGTGTTTTTAGAGTGATTTTCATCTCTTGGTTAAAGTGACAATGGCCTATTCACAGTATGAAAGTCTGCCTGCTAAAGCATTTTTTCATCTTTAAGATCTCATTTAAAGCATGTTCACATTGAATGTATTTGCTGGTACTTAATGAAGAGATATAGAGTCAATGTAGTAAAAGGAGCTAGTCACACAACAACATTTCTGCAGTATGAATCAAGTTTTTATCCAATTGTGTTCAAAACAGGAATTTAAATAGTACATTTCTTATACCCTTCATATAAATATGGAACAAGATATATTTCTCAATGTAAATTGAATGAAAACTGATGTATAAGAGAAGAAAAACAAAATACAACATAGTGTATACATTTAATATTTCTTTAAAAAAGGGTAGCTTCTGTGTTGTTAGAGAACTGTTTCCATCAAGCAGTTTTTATTAACAACATCAGGAGGTGATCATAAGAACACAGAATAAATAAACAACCAGCGACAAGACTGACAAAAAAATTCTGCCTGAGACTGGAAAGAAGCTGGTGAACAAATGGATGTATATATGTAGAACCCTTTTCATATTGAGACAATGGAACTTTGACAATACAAGGAATCAACTTGAGACTAGAAAGTATACTTCAACACTTCAATCTGTAAACTCTGAAAAAAAATTGTCTGAGAAAATTTGCAGCTGAAAATATCCATAAAAATATCTTTCATTAGAGGATTTGTTTGGAGTAAAGCTACACTGATTAAAAATGTTTCAAATCAAATCATTGCCTGTGTCTTTCAATACAAGACCAATAATCGTCTAAATTCTTGGAATTAATTACGGTATGTAAGCATTCAATCTACTGCCTGATTAATGTTTCATAAACTTGTTTCTCTCAAAGTTGCTCGAAGGTGACAGACCTGAAAATCAATGGTCTAGGATCCTATTTTGCATCCATGCTCTTTATCAGTTACTCATGCACAAAGCAGTGTGTGCGCTCTTATGTCTTGAAGTAGCATGATGCCCCTTTTCCTTCAAAGCCACTCAGCCTCTGAACTGATTTAAATAATGTTGACTACTAACTGGACGCTTGCATTAGGATTATAAATACTGATTATTTGAGCAAAGTAAATAAGTAGGTTACGTGAGTGAAAACAATAATTATGATTAGGAATCTCTCGACTTATTCTGGGGGTCAAAGTTCACTGCACTGTTGAACGCAGAATCAGATGTCTCCACCTCTGATGATCATGGGCAATCGCTTGTGTCAAATCAAGTTATTGCCTATGACTGGAAACAATAATGACTTTTATTACATTGAAGCGGTTTCACAAAGGAAATATTCTGTCAGATGCGTCTGTTTAGGTACTTGTACTTTCTTTCCTTGCAGTCACTAACATGACCACTACACTTAAAACAAAATGAGAAATGACAATCCTTAGCACCAGAGAACAAGCCCAGTTCATTCAGAAACTGACACAGATGATGAAAAGCATCAACTTCTGAGACTGACACAGATGATGAAAAGCATCAACTTCTGAGACTGACACAGATGATGAAAAGCATCAACTTCTGACACTGACACAGATGATGAAAAGCATCAACTTCTGACACTGACACAGATGATGAAAAGCATCAACTTCCACAGGCCAGGTTGGGCACCTATTACTTCATTCTGAACATGCTGGAGGAGGATTAATTTCACTCTTTCAGAACAGGAGACCAAGAGAGCCCAGGTAAACCAGTTCATGAAACCCCAAATGCACTTTGATTGCATGGAGAATGAGAGATGGGCAAGGGCCGAATCTCAAATGCAATAAGTTAAATAGCTCAGTTGATAAATTTATCTGAAAGTGAGGCAGAAAGTCCAAATTCCTTTGATGATCTCATCTTGCTGTTTTGTGAAGACAAAAAGAAAAAAAAAGGATATAAGACAAGGAAAAAGAAGAAAGCCACATAACATTACATTACCCTATCAATCTGGCAGCTGGTACTTTCACATTATTGACTAGTCTTTCAACATTAGAATATTACCACAACATTACAAAATGTAGATGTAAACATTTACAAAATTCAAACTTGAGAAAATACATTAAGATTATAAATAATTTTTTAACTTTCTTAGTGCGATGAGCAGTGTACAAGGCTTTTCCGGTAGAGTGCTTATCACTTCCAAAATTTTTAAGTCAGCATTAAGAGGGTTAAACATCTCAAAACAATGAAAAAATTACTGAATGAACAGTGGATCTAATGACCTTTTTTAAAAAAAAGAAGTAAAATTCTTTCATGGCTTCTAAGTCTTGAAGGATTTAGACGATTTTAGCCAATCTTCTAGACAGGATTAGGTTCTGTTTACTTGATCGGGTTACTTTCCCAACAGGATGCAGAGAGGAACAATGGTGTAAATGGTCTTTCCTAAAGGTAACCCGGTCACCATTAGGATGCAAACACAGGCAACTTAGATTGGGAGCCTGACATTCTGTTCATTTGACTAGATCTAGCTTATTTTGCATTACCTTTTGGGCACAACTTGAGGAGTGTCACAAAGCAACAACGTAATATAGTCTAATTACTTTGGCTTCAAGTTTAAAATAATGGCCATGCCAGTTTGACAAATTACCAATTTATGGATGAGAACTCAGGATGCAACAACATCAAGCTACAATTAAAATATAAAAAAACTAATTTCCATTATATCTGGCCAGGCCATATTGGCCAGTAAATGATGAAACAATGGTGAGAAGGATTCTCATATTGAAAGTCTTGAGGCATATGACTAGTTTCTTGTTCTTATTCAGTTCAGTTCAGTTCAGTTTGGTGTCATCCCAAAACTTAAGTGCTGCCATGATCTCCAAGCCAATTTGTCTAGTGCCTGTGGTATGTACTGCCGTCCCACTATGTGTTCACAATACTGTTCTGTGTGTTACATCATTTGTTACTAGACGTCTTGGTCCACCTTCATCTCTCTTTACTTCCACTCTTAATTTCAACACTGTTCATGACTCTCATTATTTGATAAAAATATGACAGTTTTGAATTTTTGGCTCTTGTTAAGATTTATGTTAGAATAATGTTACCCTGCTGAACGAGAAATGAAATTGGACTGAGTTCGTGAAAAGGAGCAAAGAGCTGCCTTGCTTCACAACTATTCACAAGAGCAAACAATTAATTGGTTGACAGCAAATCAAATTTGATGATCTAAACCTTATTAAAGCACCTTTACCATTAGAACAACAAATTGAAAAATGTGGGTAAACAAAGATGTAAAACATTAATGAGAATGCTGTTTGATAGCAGTGATTAAAAACGGAATATAATCAACATAAATGGATCTGAAGTAGAAAACCGTGTGCATATAATAAATGCTAGCATTAAACTAATAGTAAATGATAACACTAAACAATCAGATGCATTGTGTTAAATGCCGCCTGGAATTCTTACATATGTTTAAATAAAGACCCTTACATTTTGAATTACATTTGAAACAATTAATGACTACTCAAATAAAAATAACAAATATTGCTGAACATTGAATACAATATGGCTGTGACCATTTCTGTAAGAAATTATAATAAACATTTTGACTCGGGGGAGGGTTAGGGAGCAAGACCATTTCAATAAGTTAAAAATTTGTTGGCTCAATGTTTTACTTTAACCCTGCTGATTGCATTATTGCCAAATGAAAGCATTCTTAATGAAACAACATTGATAAGACTACCCAGTATTGTTTGGCCAGGTATATGATGCAAACAAAACCATTTTATCTGTCAAAAACACTCAAATAATTCAACACTTCTCTCCACAGGCCAAAAGGTTAAAGTTTACACTGGTATTATAATACAAGACTCCGTCAGAGTCTCTGTCTCCAGAAAAAGATGTACTAGCACACTTTTCCTGTCAGGTGTGCTCAGTTTGGTGAACAGCTGTGAAGGAAATGGTCAGTTTCTCTTGGGATGACTTATCTGGACGTCCCATTCATTTTCCCAAATTGAGGTTACTTCCCTTGATGAATCATACCCTTTGCTCTGACAATAAAATAACTTGACTAGTACAATATTTACGAAGAAAACTTCATATATACATAAAGTGAACATAGCGTGAAATAGCCTATGAAAATAACAAAAATGTGCACCCTCAGATATAATATATAATACATTATATAAAAATGCACCTCTTGGAAATATACATAACTAATATTTAGTGTAAGCTATAAGCATTCAAGCTGACACGCTGACACAGTAGCAACCTCACACAAAAGTTGGCTTCATGTTGTACAACAACTGTTGCAATAAATGACTGATCACTGTGTGATTAAGTAGACAGGGGCTTGTAACTGTATGAGCACTGCTAGATGACCTGCTCAAATCTTTCAACAAAAGTGACTGTGATTATTATACATTTTTTTGACAAACTGTTCACTCATTTTGACATGGTGATGTGTTGGGATGCTTTTGATTCATGTTTTAGGACAGAAAAAAAAATATAGATCATACATCTGCGGATTACGTCATGCTTCAACTGTCTATGTAACAGGAAGGCAGATAAATAGAGATTACGATAACAATCATTATGATTATAATCCTTATCATCAATCTGAAATAAGTTATTTCTTCTGTCATGGAAACATTTGCTTCCTTAAAGCAGATGACCTGAGGCACAGGCTATATCTCTAAACAATATGCAAACAAAGGAAAACAAATGAAAAAAAAAAACGCAATGTGAAGAAACAAAAAATATTGCCCATAATCTGAAATCAAGTGTTTTTATAACTGCCCACGTAGGACAGAGACGCTGGTTTTGTTTGAACATTTGAGCATTCCTCCCATTATCCTCGCCATATCATACTATAAGCGAACACAATGCACTGAAGCAACCCACACACTCACACAACACATCGTCCATCCCAGATCCATCCATCATCACAACGTTCCGAGTTCGGGTCACCTGAGCTTTCTCGGCACCTGTGGATATTCTGGCATCGTCACTGGTACTGCTCTGTTTTCTGATTTGTAAGATGGATACAATCCATTCATTCCCGTTCTCCTGTTTGTACCTTTGGAAAATCCATCCCAGTGATTGCCAGCAATTCCAATGGCATCTCCAGGCTGAAAGGGCGTACAATATAATATATCAATAGAAATAGATATGTACACAATAAATGTATACAAATAATAAACAGTAGAAGTGGGGTGGACTTCTGACAAGAAAATATTAACCTTAAAATTGAAAAGCATTGGTTAGAGCGCTTCTGGCAAGAAAATATTAACCTTAAAATTGAAAAGCATTCGTTAAGAGCGCTTCTGACAAGCAAATATTAACCTTAACATTGAAAAGCATTGATTTGAGCGCTAAGTGGGACGTGAAAAAATGTGATAATTTGATTTTCTAAAAATACGGAGTCTAATGCATTTTGTCAATCAACCCTTTACATAGACTTCGAACACCCCCCGCCCCCATTGTACTGGCAACACCTGGGACACCCTCCTGCATGGGAAGTAACCCTTCAAAGTGTGAAGGGAGAAGCAGGCACTGCATTACAAGGGAAAAAACCCAAACCAGATCCTTACCTTTATTGATATGAGACCATCACTATCCCCCTCGTGCTCCTCTAAAACTTTCAGATCATGTGCATTTTGCCCACCATAGTAAAACACATCATCAAGTGACCTGAAGTATTGGGAAGCATCACCATGTGTGGTCTGCATCAGTTCATATGCAACTCTGCACACCTGTGGATTTAACAGAACATCATTTATAGACACACAGTCTACTGTTTTCAACTTTTCATTCAATTGCATCTTGTTGATTGCTTCAAGATTTTCCAAGTGCAGACTTCAAATCCTCCAAACTACCCGGAAAGGGTTCAAAGTAATTCTCCTCATCTTTTCCACCTTTAGTTTATACCAAAGAATAAAAATGAAACTAAAAGCAACAAAGAAAATGCAAAACAAAATGGGCATTCACGTTTTGAAAAAAATAAGACAAATGCTTCACTGCCTCACCTGTGATGAAAAGGTGCAAACTAGATAGTCACTCTTTGACAAGAAGTAAATGTCGAGAATTATGCCTCTCAGAGAGTTGTCAGTGTAACGCGTCCCCATCTGTGCCGACTGTGATATGGTGTTGTCACTGATAAATTTGTAGGAAGGGTACCTGTACACATAAGAGATGATTACCAATTATGTAGAGAAACAACAGACAGGGTAAGAAAAAAGGTTGAAGGTTGAGAACAACCCAGGAAATGAACACATCTCTCAAATGCTCGAATCATGAATGGCCACGTGGTATGCACAAAGCAGCCAAGAAAAAAGTACGAACCTGATATATATATATATTAACAAACTACCAAAGAGTCTAAAATTACTTTTACACAATTATTGTCCACAATGAAAAACTTAAAGTAAATTTCAAATCTAACTAGTTACATATTTATTTTTGTGGAATAGTACTTGCAATAAAATAAATTACAAAAGTTCAAAGCTTGATGAATTTCCTCACACCATACACAAAATTTAAAGAGAAAAATGAAATTTAAATGTTACAGGTCTATCACTTAGTGAATACCTATATTCAATACATCTTAAGTTTTCATCACATTCTGTTTCCATTAGACTCACATTTTTTTCTGTTCTCCTTTTTTTCCTCTGATTTCCACCTTTTTTTAATTGATTTAATTACATTCGTTTATTTTACCTATAAGACAAGTCAATAAACATTTATTAAGCATATCTCTCTGAAATCACAACATGATTCTAAAAGCATAAAATTAAGAAAAAAAAATGCTTTCTCAAGCATGGGTCAAATATCTTGGCTTTCCTATGACAGCAGAAACACAAAAATAATACTGTCGTGAAAAAAAAAAGACATGTTGAAAAATGCTCAATACTAGTCACAGAGCTTCATTAAAGAGACAGAAAATAATGATGTTCCTTCTCACTTTCTCTTTGCTTCAGGCAACACAGACGGGTCATCGGATGCCAGATAAACTCTGCGTATGATGGCAGGGTGGCGTCTCTCTAGCTGGTCGTAATAGTCGGCGACATGTTTCATGTACTCGTCAATACCGTGGTATGAAGCTTCTAGGTTCAGCTTGTCTGTCCTTCTCACATGAACCCTGAGGACAAACCATGCAGGACATAAGGACACCAGACCACACCATCATACATCATTCCTTCTCACCAAACATTATGTACATTTTACTACTCCACTCTTCTTAACACTTGGTTTTTTTTTTTCATTTTTACTTATTGGCACCAAACAGTTGTGTAAGGTCACATGAGAATACAAGGGGAATTTTCTTCTGCGTAACTTTTACATTCCCCTCAAACTTTATTGTTCATTTCCACAGTTCCCTCCCTGTTCTGTTCTGGTTTCCCTCTCATGTTGCCTTTGCTTTAGTTTTATTCAGTTTTTTATTTTTTTCACCTTGGGAGACAAAAATGCCAAGTGTTGGTTCTGTTTGGCGTTGTCATTTTGGGAAACCTGCTATTAGCCACGTGATTTTTGTTCTTCTTGGGTTTTTTTCTTCTCTTTCTTTTCTCCTCCTTTCCTTGATTTTTGACTTTGTTGTTTTAAAAATTCATGTCCTCACCCAACTATTGTATTTTTGAAGCCCATTCTTCTTCCTGAATTGTCAAGATCCTCCTGGAGTGCCTTGTTTGGCCGGAACAGATACTTGACAAACTGGCCAATCCACCAGACGGACGGGTCGCCATGAAACGTGTTCAAATCCATGGCGAGGTCAGCAGGGATAGCCAAGGGCATGAACTCTGGTTTGGGGTGAAGACTGTCCACAATGGGGAGCTCAATATTCTGGTACTTGTCCATTTCCGACATAGAAGCTGGGAAAGATCAAAAGGAATTTATAAATGTGGAATTGAGAGAAATGAGGAAACTGAAGTTTAACCTTTCTGACCTCTACAACACATAGATCTAGACGCCTGCAATGACTTTATTTGTGTCAATTGGGGCCGTAAGACTTCAATAAAAACACTGAATGATATATACAAAACATTTAAAAATTTGTTAATGCAAACAAACTATTAAATGTCCCTAAAAGTTCCATGTTTCAACCTACATCCCCAATGTGTCTTAGAGCTGCTCCCCTTGGTACGGCAGGTGGCGCTGAGGGGCATGAACACTGTCTCCCAGCCCTTGGCAGAGTAGCGCCAGCCTTTGGACTCTAGAATCAGTGTGCGCTGCATGGCATAGGCTGCAATCAGGCAGTAAGTCACGTGGTGCAGCTGGCAGCCAAAGCCACAACCTTTGTGGAGGTTGCACACCACTTTCTTGGCACTGTCACAGTCCTTGGGGTTCTACAGGGAGAGACAGAAGATGCATTGTATGAGGTTCTGCCTGTCATTGTCTAAAGGATTCACTTCAAAGGAATAAAGTATCATAATGGGTGTGTGGTTAGATATTAAATTAACTCCCAGTCTGTGGGTTCTAGGTTGTGAACAATACTTTACACAATTTCTCATGTCCCCACTCAGGTATGAAATGCATATTGATGTATTCTGTCGGGGAAGTAAATCTATGACAGACAAGTGTTCTGCACAAGAGATGATTTAAAGACTATCAAGCCAAACTGAAACTGGGATAAGTTCTGGCTCTGTAGGTCTTATAGGCCTTGAAGGAACTTTACTCTACTTGACAATAATCAGTAGTCTCAGTGGGGAACAAGCCAGTATTCTCTTGAGACACTGCTGTCAAGTCAAAGGGGAAGCTAATTCAAGCTCAAAATCAAAACACACAAATCTTCAACCTCTGCTCTCAGCCCCCCTCTCTCGCACACACACACACACACACACACACAAAACAAAACAAAAACGTAATCTCTTAACAACTTTAAATAAAAGCCTGATCTAAATCTTTATATCTACAAATCACACCTTTCCCCCTCCAACCCCTCTTTTCCTCCCCACACAATATTTGCCCCCTTACCTGAAAACAAGAAACGCAACAAAGGTAAACAGATGAGGGGCTGAGATATGGACCCTAACACTGAAAGGATGTACCACTCATGGAAGCAGCTTGAGACAAATTGCCCAGGACAAACAGCTCTAGCCGATTGCAGTTAATAGCCTATGTCCCAACAAGAATGATGGGCAATAATGATTATGACAACGGTGACAATGACGTTGATGATGATGATGATGATGATGATGATGATGATCAGAAGGAGGAGGATATTGATGATTACCTGCAAATATTCCAGCCTGCGCTGTACCAGATCCCCCACTTCTTTGGATTTCTCTAACCTCCAGTCCTCCCCATTGTTGGCCGTCCTGAGTCGGGTGAAGTCCTCAGTCATAGTCCTGTAGCAACAGAAAGTTGAATGACAAAATAGGTTGGAAAATATCAAATGGTTCTGTAAGGTGTATTAAAGAGAAAAAATAAGCCACACAAGTAAAAACAATAAAGGAAAACAACTTACAATACATTTCTCTTCTGTGGTGAACAAAGTGATAGACAGAAAATAGTGTTCATAGGATAGATGCCTGTATAGAACATTCAAACATTTTATTAAGTCTAGTATTACATTAGCTTTCATTGATTTCAAATAAATATTTATTATTTATTATTTATTATCAAGAAAAAGTGTGCACCTGCACGTTTTCCAGACTGACACTTGAACACAAGTGAACCAAGCAATGGTAAAACCAACATGTTCAAGGAATATCTTCTAGTGAATACACTGTCTTCTTGAATCATCACAATAACTGATGCTCCTTTTCAAGTTTATTTCAAAGAGCTTTCATGCCTCTTGCATCGCTTCATTCTCTTTAGATACTTTTTTTTATATACTCTTTTACCTTTTTTTAGTCACAAATAAAAGTAAATATTACATGAGAAGTTTTATCTGCAAAATTCTACAATTAAATCTACTTCAGTTTGGCAGGCTGATTTTTTCTTCTATTAATTAATACTATCATCATTATAAAGAACAGTGAAGTTGCTACCATCTCTTTAAAATCAATTTCCAGACTAAGAATGTTCAGTTTATTTCCCACATCAAAAGATGCCAACAAGATATGACTTTTGAAATGCGAAATTCATAAAATTCATCAACACCTTCATCTTTCTCCTCCTCCTCCTTCACATCATCATCATCACAATCACAACCAAAATCCCCACCCCGAGACTCACCTCCTATAGCCCAGTAGTTGTTCCCTCAGTTTCACTATGGAATTTCTGGGCTCTCTCTCACTGGCCTCCAGCCTGCGTACTTGAGCCTCCAAGAAGTACCACAGCTCCCGCGCTGTGTTCTCCACCTTCCGCCTGGCGTACTCTTGCTCCAGCGTCAGGCCCAGCATCGGCTTTTCTGATAAAATTTAATTTTAAAAACAGATAAAGATTACAGAGTTCTAGGATAATGATGAAGAAGAAATATCATTGCACTTTCTTGTGCTTTTTGGTTTTGATAACTTGAGGTTTACATCACCGTTAGTTTGCCAGTGCTCACATCCTTATCTTTAGTCTGAAATTGTTTTCAGAAATGCTTTTATGAGAATAATGTCCACGCTCAATGCTGTTGATAAATGTACACATTGACGGTGTTAGCACAGAAGAGCTATTTCTGAGGAAGTCTGTTTAATAACTGCCAAATGGAGTTTGCTGTAGTTTTTGTGTCAATGTTTTACAAATGTCTATGCACTGAAATGTTACACTATTCATAACTATGATATATTTGACTTTCATTTTCAACATAGTCAAACATTAAAGTTAAGAAAATTGTAGAAGTTGGCCTATTTGTGCCCAACACAATCAACATAATATAATAATTATGCCTGTATTTAACTATTTATTGGGAAGGCAATTTTTAATTACAAACGGCTAATGAATATATTTCAAACAGATGTAGGTAATAATATCTTTTTGTTCAGCTATCATTAATCTGACCTGCTCACTAAACTCATAAAGAAATCAAGGTGATGACAATCGCAAAGAAAACATGATAAAGTACCACATTCCTAACTCCTTTTTATACATATTTTTACAGAGGAGAAGACTATTCATTATGTAGATAATAGGAGAACTAATTATATATATAAGAAGTATAATTACAATACAGGATAAAATTTCTAAAATTTACCGCGGAGAAAACTATTATATAGACAACAGGATAACTAATTATAAGATATATAATTATAAGAACACATAAAGCTTGCCTGACAAAAATGTGAGGTCAGCGCTGGCTTTGTCCAGTCTCCTCTGTAGATTATGGGGGTCATTGCCCTGGCCTGGTTTGAGGGAGCTGCCAGCGCTTGACCTGTGGAGAAAGCACAGTAATATGACTTGAGTTCAAAGAAGGAGTCTGAATTTTATATCCCCATTCACTTAATGCAAAGACGTTGCCATTTGTCTCAACTATTTTTCTTTAACATTTTTGGGACTTGGTCTAATAACAATGCTAGTGCTTACTTTATCCTTTTTCTTTTTTTTTACCTCTACTAAGTAATTCAACCATACACAAAGAATTTTTTTTTCTTATGAGCTACAAAATAAGAAAAAAATGTTTGTTTGTACAATTTATATTTGAAGAGGTGCCACTTTTCGTCGTCGTCGTCGTCGTCTTCTTCTTCTTCTTCTTCTTCTTTTCTGCACTACTTACTGACAGTAATTCATGAATACAGGCATTTTTGTAACCTACAATACTTGCATGACAATTCCAATACAGAATCTAGCCAGAATCTAGCCATTTGTACCATTTTACATCGTCTTCGAGGACATTTCTGTATAACCAATGTATGAACTGATCACTTTCATTTAAATGATTATCCAGATCACCCTAAACTTATTCTATCTCCTGCATACTTTATTACAGTGCACTTTTTGGAAGCGTGCATTTTCAAATTTATCCTTGTCCTGCCATTTATATATTATATATTATATTTCTAACCTTTCAGTCAACCCCTACTTACAAAGTACCCTTCCAAATGGCAGTATATCACAAGCCTATAAAACAAGATTTTTATCTGCACATCAAGCTGGAAGCACTTTCAAAAGTGTGGTTTTACTGCCCATAATAACCTATTTCAGAGCCCTGCTCGGTGAATCTGTAAATCTCTGTGCGTCCATCATGTCTAAATTGTGTTTTATCAAGGATTATATCAGTCATTCTCGCTTGTCCCACTCAACCACATCCACAAAACATTGCCAAAACAGCACAAATTTGAGGGTTTCAAATAGAAAGTCTTCGTTTGGGGGTAGGGGGCAGGAGGACAAAGTGTGTGTGTGTGGCGGGGGGAAGAGGGGGGGGGGGGATATAGCAAAGAAATGCAGAAAAAATCTTGAGGGATATTAAGGTTTAAGAAAAAACATAGCAAAGTCACACAGTAGGAATGGAGCGGAGTAGTTTGCTACGCATGTGAATGTGGTGTTCTATGTTAAAATTCTGCTTAAAGAATTGCAAAGTTACAAATAGTAACATATAACACCAGCTGCTGTCAATAACTAGTTGACCTTTTTCATGCAGGCTTGACATTTATATTATTGTATCATATGTATTATATATAATATGATACTGTTAAAAAAAATTTACATGGCAAGTAGGGGGGGGGGGGGGGGGGGGGGGGGGGGGGGGGGGGGGG
>JBDFRD010043424.1:0-14795 GCA_039654405.1 Bullina lineata | reverse complement strand
GGTTAAAATGACTAAAGTATTGCCATTTAATCTGCATTTGTTTTGTTTTTTACTTTCACTGGTAGCATGATGCAGATGATAAATAAAGACAACATTAAGTTTACCCTCAAAAATTGAGGAGCACAGCCTGACCAAAAAATCTTCCTATTTATTCTTATAAGACCTCTGCATAAAAAAGATTAGTGATGAGTTCTCACGTAAATAAGTCAGCACCACATGCAGAACACTGGTAGGTCCCTGGCACCTTGTTCTCCAGTAAATCTCCGGTCCATGCCTGGGAAGTATAGAGAGAGATAACTTTAATGAGGTGCAGCATTAATGATGGTTGGTGAGAGGTTCTTCAAAAGCTGAGACAATAAGGATGCTACTCACTATTTCAGAGAAACAAAAACAAAACAGTTTAGCATTATCTACTGGCAGTTTTCTGAGCAGTTCTCAGCACAATGTGAGTGTTAAACTGTTCAAGCGAACTCATCTGTTTTAGTTGGTCCAAATAATCTTCTACAGTGAAGATGAGTTTAAAATAATCAACCATTACATGTACTAATTATTATTAGATCTATTATTCTCTTCTGATCACAATAATTCTATAAACAACATCACCTTTCCACTTTCTGGAGCATTTTTGACTTTCTTTAGATAGAGATGCTTTGCACCAAAGCAGCCCTTTGTCTTAAGAGTGAAAGTGATTGATACCCAAGTTAATAGCAGTTTGGTCAATTTTTATAAATTTGTGTGAAGTAATAACTTCAGTTTAAAAAACAGCTCCTGCTATGACATTGTTGTATTGTTGTTACTTGCACTTTCTTATGATGGCTACACTCAATCGAATCTATTTTACACGATGACAACTTATTTTACCATTGTTGATCACATACTGAGTATTTAACTGCATACACTGAATTGCATTCTGATAGCAATATTTCGAGAGTGATCTTTTTTTGTTACAAATATATATAAAATATATAAAACTTTTATCACTGTTCTGATCTTTATTCTAAAAGGTAAGTGTCCTACTTTTTCTTTCATTGAGGCACACATGTGTGTCCAAGAGAGAATTATATAGAAGAGAGCATTAAACAATATTTTGAGTGTATATTTTTATGAAAAATTATCTGTTTACTAGTATGATCTTTTACTAAATGCTGAAGAAGGTAGGGGACTTTTGGTTTGGCCATGATAGAACTTACTCTCTCCGTTCCTTGTTTTCTGCACACATAAAACTGTTCATCAGTGAGCCTGGATTTCCATTCCTCTTCTGACAGGCGGACTTTGTTGGGTCGCTCAACAGTGTTACTTTCTGGGAGATCTGTTTTAGAAATAAACAGGATAACTCAATTGACATTACACATGTATATGCTTGCAGTCCACCAGGGGTGGCCACAACTTATTTGGATAAAAAGTAATTTCCCATTATACCCAGAACTTGATATTGTCTACCTTTTTTTAAAAAATTATAGAAATTAACACATTAGGTAACTAAGTTAATTGCTGCTAGTACAGAAGAGTCAAACTCAGTATGAATTTAATATGTTCTGACATTGTTTCACAGAATATAGAGCCCGATGGTAAGTGCCACATTAAATGAATTGCCTTTCAATGACAAAAGCTGTATCTTATGAGCATGACCACTGACTCCACATTCATTCAACAGTTTCTAATTTAAATTCTATTTAATGGAAAACCCACAGACAAAATGCTCTCTACGATGACATGACTTTCATGTTTATGTCAAGAGCAGTTGTGGCGTGGTGGCCGAATGGTTAGAGCGTTGGACTCCTAGTCCAAGGGTCCAGGGTTCGAATCTGGGAGGTGACCGTGTTGTGTCCTTGGGAAAGACACTTTACACCATTTTTCCTCTCCCCACCCAGGTGCGAATTGGGTACCGGCATATTCTGCTGGGGAAATAAGCCTACGACAGACTAGCGTCCTGTCTAGGAGATGAAGTAAAAATCATCTGTTCCGCTTCATGCTGCTGAAACCGGGATAAGCTCCGGCTCTATGGGCCTCATTGGCCTTGAAGGAACTTTACTACTACTACTACTATGTATTATGTTGGTCTGTGGCAGTGTGCTTGACGCTGAGAGGAGAGTTTCAGGTTCATTATGAGTGAAAACTTATTTCAAACCTGAAAAAAAAGAAGAAATTTTTTTGGATTTATTTTTTTTATGTCTTTTTTTTTGTAAGGCACCAAGCCATTGTTTCAGATTGGTTGGGTTAGGTTAGTACCCTTGGTTCCTTGTGGAGCATAGGGCCGCAACAACACCTGTCCACCGCACTCAGTTTTGGACTGACCCTTTCAGTTTGGCCCATGTCATTCCAGTAGCCCCTTTCCATGGATCTGCGCCACGTCTGTTTTGGCCTCGCTCTCTTTCTTTTCATTTTTGCGGATTCCACTCTAGTGCCTGCCTGGAGATGATGTCAGCTGGTCTGTGCAGGGTGTGGCCAATCCATTCCCATTTGTGTCACCAATGACTTGTCTGATGTAGGCTTGGTTTGTTCTTTCCCATAACCTTGGGATGGAGATCATCTCAAGAGGATGTGTTGGAGGCATTTGTTGACAAATACTTGTACATGTATTTTGTTAATCTTTGAGTTTGTCACTCTTTAGGTCTCTGCTTCATAAAGGAGCACTGATTTTCCATTGGTGGTGAAAATCCTTAGCTTGTTCTTGAACAAGAGAGTTTGGGATCTCCAGATCGGGCGCAAGGTGTTGAATGCATGCCTGGCCTTGTTGGTGCGTCTCTTGATGTCATCCTCTACTCCTCCATCTTCGCTGACTACACTCCCCAAGTATACAAACAATTTTGTTTCTTTAATACTTGTCTTGCATTGTAATGGATCTTCTTGTTTGTTGTTGATCCTCATTATTTCAGTCTTCTTCTTACTGATCTGTCAGTTTTCTCAGCTGTAATAGCGAGCTTGTTCAGCTTTTCCTGTGCATATCGTTGTGGATACGAAAGGAGGATAATGTCATCCACAAAGTCCAGATTGAGTCTGGGCTTATTTTTATTCTTTTACAAATTCTTTATTGTCTTGTGAATTTTATGGTCACTAAAAACTGTGACAGTAATTGTATGAGAAACAATATTTCATACCTCTGCCTACAACTACTTCAGAATTTCAGTTCCCTTCTTTTGAACATAAATAAAAGGTACCCACAAAGTTAGTGGTGTGGGTTATTGTTTTTTTTAAGGGGGTTGGGGCAGAATAGGATATAAAGTACCCTTAGTAGGCCTACCATTTTGATTTAATGTATGTCGTGTACTGTATTCCTAAACATGTTCAAAATAAGAATGCACTCTTTTCGCCTTTGAACAATCACTTTGAACAACCAGTAAACATGGATTATGAATATTATTTAATGTACGGTATTTCATATTGCCAGTTTATACATTGTACTACAAATACTCAAGGAGCTCAAGGTTTGGGTTTTATATCATATGAACTTGATAGCTGTCATTTTAGGAAATGAAAGGCTCACTCTGTGTTGGTATACAAACATGACCAACCAAAAAAAATCATTTTTCGAAAAAAGTTGGGTTTCGAACCTCATGGTTGCCTCAAGTGTGCAAGGATTGAACTGCCACTGTGGCCCTCATGAACGCTGTCATTTACTCTTTCATCTCTTTGATCTTGTATAGATACATTTTTTCTCTCTCTGCAGTAAATTGTAAATACTTGACTGACAAAACTGGGAACTTCTGCTTTTTATATAAAGACTTGCAGATGTTTTAGACAGTAAACATCATAAGCACAAGAACAACAAAGATAACAGACACACACTCTCACAATCTTGATTTTTCAGATATATAGTTTTATTCACATAGAACCCATAGAAATGGTAAAGTAAACAATGTTCTTTTCCTAGCTGGTTGAAAAGATGAAAGCAATTATGACAGCCTGTTCATGAAATTTACGAGCAACCTGATTCATTACAATGTTGTTGCCCTTTGAGCATGAATAAGGGAATTAATGATTTGATCATTTGTATTTTTTTTTAATTATGTCAAATGTGAATAGAATTGTTCTCAATCCTCAAGTCAGTCAACATTTTAAGCAGTTTTTCTTTGTGTAGTGTTATTGCAACGTTTTATTCACATGATCAAAATTTCCAAGTAGTTTTTGAAAAGACAAGTTTAATGAAATTTGATGAGACAAAATATGTGTCTTTTTATAGCAACAATTGACAATAATTTACATTACATAATATAATAAATATGCTTGTATTTGCATAACACTCCATATTCTCTATATTTGTCAGAACTTAAAGGAACTGTCTTTCTGTATATTTACAGTCGGCAACTCACACTTCCATGCTGGTGGAAGAACTCAAGAGGAACCTCAATGCAAAGCTAGAATGACTTGCACAACATAATATACGAGCGAAGTATACACATGTAATAACAAACAATGCCCCCAGATATAAATTAGATTTAAGTGATGTAATTAAAGTTTCAATTTAAGATCTGCTTTTACTCGCATTAAACAATTTTTTGTAACTGCTGGCTTTACCTTTTTTAATTTTACAATCTGACAGGTGAAAATGCAAGTGTTTTATTGAATTCATGAGAACAAGAATTAAGTTGAATGGTAAATCTGTCATTAAGAAATCATTACTCATGAATGTGATCTGAGGTAAAGCACTGTGAGTTAACATTTATATCAATTCTACAGTCAGTGGAAAAATTTCATTGAAATTCAGATTTCTTCGGCAAATTTTTCAAAATAGTTTCAGAAGACTCACTACAGCTTAATTTAGATTATATCTATTTAAGCGAAATGTGTGAATTTAAGACTGTTGTTTTTGTAAGTACTGCCATGCAATGATGATGTGCAAGATTCGTTTCTAACCTACTTTTACAATGAGTGCTTAATAAAGTGTATGTACAAAGGCTGCTTGAGTGTGCCTGCCTTTTGTTCTGGATAAATTCAAAAGGACAAAGAATGAGACAGTCAATGGAGTATGAAACTCTAGTACAAAACAAGTTACTGGACATATAAGTATTGAGTACTCTGCATAGCTTGTCTTATCTTTCATAAAGAGAGAGAGAGATGTAAATTCTTGATCCTTTATTTTTACTAGTGTTGTCATTGTGGGATAAGTTATATTACTCAATTGCAGCAACAAACGTGTCAATGTTTTATGTCCTTTTGTCCCATCTATGAAAGTCATCACACAATGACTATTGTTCAGGGGTTACTTAAAAGACTACAGGCTCAATCTGAGTGGGTCCTTCTCTCATCTCTATGCATGTCTCAGGATCTTGCTGAGCAAAATGAATTTACCTTACAAATCACTCGTGCGCAATAAGTCATTGTATCTCACTTTTGTTCGATATCCACTTGTACAATAAAAAGAGACCTCAGGAGAAAGCTAAGCACAGTGCTTAATTTTCTATTGTCACCCAACAGCGACTGGCTCAGGCAGAAGGGTTTTTAAAGGCATATTTTTTTCCTCAAACTACATCTGATAATAGATTTGGAATCAGTGTTGAAAAGTAATGCAGAAAGGTACCAAACACATTAAATGCATTGCCTTGATATGTCTTTATTTTTTTGTTTATTGGGTTGGGTATAGGTCTAGCCTGGACTAAATGCATGGCGCCAGTTTTATCTGCTTTGATTTGTCACATGGAGCACTTTGGCCAACTATCTTACTGCCTGTGTAGGACTTGGCTTAGTGCCAAGTTTTGCCTCCTCCTTTTCAACCAGTACAACACCATCAATGACATCAAAGTATGGACAGAAAACCCAAAACGCCATAAAAGGACTACGGCTTATTTAATTTAGGTCAACAGGACAGCTAAAAATAAAAGTCTCCTGATGACCACGTAAAAGTCGAGGCGGACTGTATGTACCTATGGTCTCGTCTCGCTTCCTTTTCTGCTTCTCGCACAAAGTTGATGATAGATGTTGATGTACTCACTCAGATTGAGCCCTTTCATAAATTTTGTACTTTACTGTGAAATGTAGCACCCAACTTGGTCTTTTTCTCCAATTTCAAAATGAAAGTTTACAATTGGTCACATAAGTGCTTCAAAGAATAAAACAACCCACAATTGAAAAGGAACAACCAACTCAACTAAGCTTAAGAAGAGGCATTCATTATTCAAATAAACTTCAAACAAAGTACAGAAGCAAAATGTTTAATGTACCCCTACCACTTCGGCTACCACATCGAAAAGGTGTAGGCTACGCCTATAGCTGACATCAAGATATCAATATTAATTATTAAAATCAATCATGTGCTGAAACTTCTCTGAGGTCAGCGCAATGCGTGATGGATATTGTTGAGTCAAAACAAGCACAGTGAATCAGCATTGCCTGTTTCTAAAACTTCACGCATGCTGATGTGATGAAAGAGGAATCGCTTTACCCTGCTGTTCTCATTCTAACCTGGCTTTCTAAAGACCGTTCAGTTCATAGCCTGGACCTTTTATACACATACTGATTCCATTTCATTTCAGGTGCAAAATCGTTCAAACCAAATGAGAATAAACAAAAGTGCAAGTATCCAGTAATGCTGTAATTGAGAAACTCAATACAATTTCAAGTAACCCTGTAATGGAAATTAATGATTTCAAAGAAACATTGAATAAGCGGGCAACCAAGTATGAGATGACGGATGGGCTTGGTTAATTCAATGAAACATAAAATTTCTAGCTTTCTTGAATTTATCATCAATGAAAGTATAATTTATGCGTATATGTGCATATTAAAATCATCTTTGTCACTTTATCTGCAAAACCACATCACAACTCTGGAGTCAAAAAGTGTACAGCAGTTTTCATTTCAAAAACTATGAAAGAAACCAAATCAAATTCTTAAAAACTAAAATGTGTCATATGCTTACTTGAGATGCCTAGGTGCAGACAGAAAATTACCTCTCCTTGCAATAAAAACAAAAAATAATTATTATTTGCATGGATCGACTAAAGCACACATAGCTACAAGAGAGTTCTAGAACATTGTACCTTTTTTAATACTTAGAATTAAAGCTGACAGGCCTAAGAAATTCTATTCACTGTGTACAACAAAGAGGGAAAAAAAATTGAAAAGAAAACACAATTAGGTTATAATGTTAAACTTTTAATGCATTTTTAAAATTTAATACATTATCATAAAAGAAACAGACTTTTCAACGACATTCTTCTGATCAAACATTAGAATTTCATACAAATGGCTTTTAACCATGCACTCAGGACACTCTTTCGAAAGTCATTTACTGACATGCAATATTAGCTGACTGACCTCAAGGAACACATTATTTACAAAACTGAGTAAAAAGTTTCGAAACAATTCACCGACAATAGGTTTTGACTTTCTACGCTGTGTGAACAAAAATAGTTTTTGTTGATTGTTCAAGAGCTAAGGAAAGAAAAAAAAATGAAATTCTAAACCCCTTACTGAGTTGGGAAAGTGAGATGGAAAAATAAAAAAAAAAAAAGGAAATTAATACATCAAATGCAAAAATATACAAGAGGAGCTGTTTGGTACCGCTCATCGCTATTACAAAAATATGGCTCTTTAAAGTTGCTTTCCCTTAATTTTCTTTATATATTTCACAATAGCAGAAAATGACCCACCTTATGCTCTTATCTAAAATAGCAGGTCAATATTTCAAAAGAATAAAAATTTCTCCCTTTAAAGAAAAAAAAGGCCCAATATATACACAGACAGAAAGGTTAAAGAGCATCCCAAACCACCGAACAATTTTTTAAAAAAGGAAATGCAATATGAAATTATTGTTCAACCACAAATAAACAATATCTACTTTTTATCAGGCTAAAGAAAAAGCAGTATTGATATTCATTTATCGACTCGAGAGAAGGGATCAGGGAGAATTATAACGGAAGAAAGATTGTCAACAACTAAAAAGGAACCACATAAATGAAGTAGTATAAAAAAGAAAGGCTCTATTAGCAGACATCGTTAGTTGCAGCACAGACGTACACAAGGAAAATAAAAGAGCAAGCACACAAGCATGCGTAATAACAGAGTATGGCATGCAAGAGACATAAAACACTGCTTTGATAAATGAATTGAGATGAGCAGGCAGTTTCACCACACACAGACACACACAACAAATGTTTTGGTAGCACAGAACATAAATCAAAAGCTTGTTGTTACGCAACCATTCATGAATAAACCAACTTTGCCAAAGAAATTATTTTAATGATAAAATCTGTTTTCCAGCTTATACTTTAGTTAACAAATTTAAAGCCACTTTAGTCACATGATATGTAAGACAAAAGACATTTTCCACATGCATTGGTCATGAGAATTAAATGCATTTTACAAGCAAAGCCCGAAAGTTTTAAAAACACAAATTAAACCCGTCTAGTTTGCACATTCATTTCTTTCTAATTTCTCAAACAAATAGATAAGTGAGAAAAAAAATCCTTTGCAAAAACACTGAGCATATAAGAAGTTCCCAAGCACACCATTTTACCCTCATTCCTCTATTTCCATTTTGTTCAACACTTCATCTAAACCACTTTCTCATTGGAACACCAATAACCCTTAACCCACCTCTCTAAATCCAGTAAATACACACTTCCATTTGCCCTTTTGCCAATTGAGTTCAAAAGTGCTTTTAAAATAAAGGCTTACATGCATGATCTATTTCTACTGATCCAACAAGCACCAAAGAAAGGAATATTAATAATAAAAAAAAGTTACGAGTCACCCACACTACTATCACAAACTCCACAGGAAGGTACACATAGCTTAGTAGTCTTTTGTTTCTTTCTTTAACTTTAAGACAGATTCATACTAAATATGAAATTTATTTTCAAAAACAAGACCAAAATTCAGTACTGTTCAACCAGAACATTTGTAAACCCATCCTGCACAACAATCATTTTCACCATATCTGTCTGTGCAGTGCTATCCCTTCAGCATTTTCCTTTGTAACAACTTCAAGAAGATTGCAGCTCATTAACATGATCCTCTAGACGTTTACGCTGGTAAGCTCAGCTTCTTGCCCTTCAAAACTGCAACAGGAAAACAAACAGTAAAATAAAATAATAGTTACTAGCCACTGACTTCACCTTTAATAAAGTAGTAACAGAGGAAGCAGACCAAGCACACAATTTGTTAATTTGGCAAGAATAAAGGTGCTAAGACTTCAACCAGACATTCTCTCTAAAAAGAAAACAGATACATGTAATAATGTAATGTATCCCACCACCTTTGCTTCCACATAAGAAAACCCCATGTTTTCTGTGATCTTGGACCCCCAAAATGAATGTAACATATGAAGCATGACACTTGAAATAAGGCGCGAGACTTAAATTTGATACGTGTGTAGAGTTAAGACAACAGTGATATTAAAGTCCAGAGGCCATCTGTGGTTGAGTCAAATTAGCAGTGATCACCTTGTAATAAAATAAAAAGTATGCACATGCAATTTGCCTCGGTGACACGGGTAAAAAAGCAGTGCTATTGCACAAATGTACCAAAGGAAATTTAAGTACAAGTTTGGAGTCTTATTACTGACACTTTAAAGCAAAAAGGGCTTTACATAGAACTGCAAAAATCTGTAGTAACTAGCACCAATAACCTGAAGTTTGAAATTAACTGGGGCATTTTTCTGAGACAGGAATCTTGCCTGGACAATATTTAATTGTACACCAGTTGAAATTTTGGTTGAGATGCGGTGTCCTGTAATATAAAATATTAAGGGGAAAGGGACACGCGTTCAATATATTACAGCAGAGTATATCGGAGAATTTTTTGGTACCTGACTAGTATCTTCTCTTGATTATAAAAGATTAAATGCTTGGCAAAGAAAGTTTTTTGTCAAAAGTATTCAGGTGACAAATGTACTTTGAGAAATCAAAGCAATCAGTATATATGTACAGAGGGTTGTGGGAGACAGAATAATGGCTTGAGTTTTTGCCTTTCTGGATTTGAAACCTGTATTTCACTGATTTTGAGCTTAAAAAATTGTTTTGACTGGATGTCTTTGTTGGTGAAAGGTTTTAAATTTGCAATCTTTACTTCAAAACTTTCCATGACTTTAAAATAAATAAAACAAGCAGTAAAATTCTTTTGCGTCTTTCAAGGCACTTGTTAAAAAAATGCTTGAATTTTTAATTTCATTTAGAATGCAACAAGTATCTATATTAGCTGGGTCATTATAAATGAGTGTTTTAAAATTACTAGTTAAAATAATTTTATCAATTTTTGAGACCAAAAAAAAAAACCATCTAGAAAACAGAAGCCTGATATTTCAATGCTTCTTTGAGGCTGTTCACCTAGTTGCTGTATTGGAAAAAAAACATTTTAATTTTTGATTAAAAAATGAAAAAGACATTATTCTCTTAGAAAGTCAAATCCTGTACTGGAATTAAAGTCACAGCTTGACTTTCTCCCTCTTTCATTCATCCACCACTAAGTCAGAAGTTTCCTGATCATAGGGGCTTTTCAACCTACAATACTCAAATGTTGGTATATTAGCTGTTTTGACTATTTCAATGGCATTCCCAAACTTTCAAGTAGATCTAGCTACATTTAATTTCTGTAGGTAACAACTTAGGTTTGATTTAGGCCTCAGCTTTAAAAATATTCCCATATTGCCTATAAATCAATGGCTGGGTCATGTAAAATCTTTGCTTTGCAAAAGTAAGTTTCTTTCCGCACATAAGTCAATACAAACAAAAAGGGATGTAAAGAAAGACAAAGAAAAACAAAACGAGTAAAACATGCAAGTTATGACAGACAGAATTATATGAAAGGGTGTGAAATCTACAAAAACCAAGTTATGACCCAGAAAATCGAACTAAGCTGAATGTCCTGAGAATTTTTCTTGCCCATTTCATATTGTTAAATTTTAATAATGCATGCAAGGCCAAATTGTGAGTTTTGACTGTACTATGTCGGTGTTACTTGTTAATTTTTGCCTTTTGTTTATACTTTTCCTAAACTTCTAACCCCCCCGCCCCCCCCCCTTTCAAGAAAATAGACACAACAACTATCTTTTACATTGCTTAAATATGCAATGTTTCAGGAAACTAAAAAAAATACAGTGGAAACCGCAAGAAGTCACCTCGCACCTGTTTTTATAATCTTTGAGTTTTGTCCCCTGAAAATGGATACAGTCAACCTCGCTTAAAGTAAGCACTTTTTTTTCGGCCCCGAGGTGTTGACTTTATCCGGATTCCACTATAAAGAAATGGTAAAGACTAAACAATTTGGCAGTTCTTGTAATTCCAAAAGTCTCCTCTACGACAAAAGCACTAAATTATACTCTGAACTTTAACTGAAAAGGAAGCTTCTCCTTCTCTCTTATAGTTTAGAACAAAATAATAAGGCAGTACACAATGAAGTAGCAAACTATTAAGTGTTTATGTTGACTCTCCACTTTTCCTCTTGTATTTCCAATTCCATTACTTCATGAAGTAAACTTTTCAACAGCAATTTATAGTTTTAAAGTTTTTCTCAGCATTTGCAATTGGGTTATTTGTACCATTTTCCAATTTGAAAAAAGAGCCACTGTATCTTGAATGGCAATAATCATTCTAGATCAGAATTGCACATAAAAATGATATATTCTCAATATTTCCCCCATTCCCAAATCTCAAACACTTATTACTGTTGGTGAGTTGATGTTACCTTTTGTAATATAAAGATAGAAAAAGTCGCAGTACAGGATGGTTTGAACACAACCAGCGACAACGGCTATCAAGTCAAAGAATCCTTCAAAGTAGTAGCGGTAGATCCAGTTAAGGATGTAGAGACCACGGTAGGATCCAAGCGCAAACAGGTAGTGAGAAGTGATGGTTTCTGCCTCTCCAGTCTTGCTGACCATGAACAGCTGGGGAAGAATGGCCACTGATTCCAGGTAAATGGAGAAGGTCCACAGGATCTGCAACAAGGAGTAATGGATGTTAAAAATATGAAGGAATTATAAAAGGATAAAAAATTAAATTGTTACTTAATTCAAAATAACCTTTGTTTCAACTTATATCATGATTACAACTGCAAGTCCTCTTTTTTCTCATTCTGCTTTCCATGTTGTGCTGATGCCACATTTCCCCCAGCATCTTGATGGAAATGCTGATGACATATTACATCTATCATTAAATACTGAATTAACTAAATCATGACTGTCTTCACCATACACTTAGTTCACAAACAGTTTACAAAATTGAAGGGAAATTATTCAACTATGAACATTTTTTCAATGATTTTGCACTCGCCTTGATTATGTACTCCTGTGCAAAAATTTAAAAAAAGAAAAAAAATGAAATATTCAGTAATCTAAGGTTCAAAACTTCATAAAACTTAAAAGCAATTAAAAACATCACTGACTTAAAAAGCTGTCAAAAAGGTTACAGAATTTGCTAGCTGGAAATTCAGAAAGATCGCAAACCTAGTATCAGAAAGCCAAAAAATTTGACACTACAACTGCTAAATATGTACGGTGCCTTCATTGAAATAAAACCAAATGGCCATCAGTTATTAAGTTCAGGCGAGAAGGGCTAACAAAAAACAAAGTGAAACTGAATACACTTTTCCCTATCAAATTTGCCTTTTTTACATAAATTAAAACAACCCTGCTACAGTTGTGACACTTTTCTGACAGGGAATGCTGTGAAGATGAAATGTGACATGAGTGAGTGAGTACCCTTTGAAAGATATCCTGATACCTATGATCTTTTATTGTATTTAGACAAAAATACTATGCGACTTTACTTGTCTGTCTCTATCTTTCTTAAATGTCACGTTTTTTTAATCAACATGATAAGATTAATCCAAAAAAGAAACATTCTTAGAAGCAAACAAGATAACAAACCTCAACAGGGCTGAACTCATGGTTAACAAGAAAAGCCAAGCCACCAACAGGAACCACAAGAAACTCCATTCGAAATGTGTCATGATTAGCATCGTATGTTGCCCGGAACTTGAAGTACATTAGGTAGACAGTGACCAAAGATGATGAGATGAAAAACAGCTTCATGATGGAGTTGTAGGGCGAAATAAACGTGGTGAACAGGTCCAAATAACGTGTGGCGAAAACCAAGGCAAACAGGATCTGACTCTTTCCAGATATACCTGAAAATACAAACAAACACGTCAGTACAGAAGACAGCATCTTGTTTCATACATTTTTGGGGGACAAATTAGCATTGTTTCAAAACACATTGTCAGGTTTTATTTTTGTACAGCTTTATCACTTTGTAGGCAGATTGAGTCAAACATTGTTTCTAAGCAAAATTGGTCATTGACACAAAAAGCATTCTTTTTTTTTACAAGAGGGGACTCTTCCATGATAGGCAGGCTTACAGTGACTTCATTGGCCTTGTAATGCAGTTCTACCTGTCAGCGTTATAAAGTGCGGAAAATGTAATAAATGTATAGACATTCACAAAGTCATGTCCAAACTTGCAAGTCCATAAATCTCTCAAAAATCGTTTCCAATGCATTCCCATTATAATAAAAACTGCTGATCCCGTGCATGATCATTTATTGAATTAAGAATTAAGCAGAAACGAGCTGAAACAGACACACATTAATTTGCAATAGTAATTCCAAATTCCTGCAAAACAAAATATTTTTACTTTTATTCCTCTGGTTTCGATTTCAAGATGTCAATGTCAGTGATGCAAGGGTTATTTTCTATGTGAGATTATCCACACACCACCCTACCATCCTAGGGTGGCAGACAGGTCAACTCTGGTGGCATGCTGTGCAAACCAGATATCACGGGTATGAAATGTTGATCAGAGATTAACAGACCGCTAAAATTTGGCATCACACACAGCGTGTGCCTGGCATTACTATTATTTTTTTATGTGTCCTGTGAATTCAACTTTTTTGGCACTTTTGCATTAATAATTTTATTAAAGAATCCATCCATTTTGTTTTAGTTGGTCAACTGTGTGAATTCAGTGTAGCAAGAAAACGACCAAGATAATGAGCTTTCTGAGCAAGTGGCACGTGAAACCACTGTTGCCATGTTACCACACTTATTAGATACTCTTGCACGCAATATTTCTTATTCATAGGAACCACAATGTCTTAACTCTATTCTGTCAATTTATCTGACATTGCAACCACTTATATTTTGCAGCTCGTGATGCTGTCAATTGTAGCAATAAAAAAAACAGAGCACTTTGTAAGTAATGGGCGACTTTGCAGATTGAGGATGCTAAAAATGTATAATGAAGAGGTAAAAAAACAAAACAACAGATTTTCTATTGGCTATTCCGTAATCTTATTTGTTCCATTCAGTTTCTATCACAAATGTAAAATAGAAATGTTAGAAAAGAAAGTTATGAATGGTCTAAAGCATCAATACATAATATGAGTTCACTTCCTAGTTTTGGCAGGCCCAAGTGTAAACTGTAAACATATGCTGCACATCCTGATCTTTTTTTCAGCAGATACTTTAAACAAGGGGCACAACCCTATTTTAGTGATAACATGCAAAGTGCATAAAGCTGAATTTACAAGGGGAATAGCCTACACTACAATCACTACTCTACTCTCAGTGTTCTTGATCTTGATAAAATGTAGATCTACAGTGGTGTGAAGGCTATTTGGATTTGCCATATTGTGCTGCCATTCTTCTAATAAAACTAAAACTAAAACCCTTTGCTTAATTTATGTATCTCTTGAAGTGCCAACTCTGCATTTTCACATGCTTACTTTTGTAAAGAAACAGAATCTATATTATATCTAACATAATTAGGATTCTATCATGTCCATATTGATATGGACAATCAGATTATTCATGTTTGTGGAATGAGGAATGACAAACTTATTGACCACGAATGACGAGA
>JBDFRD010043313.1:0-14796 GCA_039654405.1 Bullina lineata | reverse complement strand
GAGAGAGAGAGAGAGAGAGAGAGAGAGAGAGAGAGAGAGAGAGAGAGAGAGAGAGAGAGAGAGAGAGAGAGAGTTGATTACCAATGGTGTTTCATCGGTATCGCTGCTGAGCTATTTTGTAAAGACTTCAACTTGGGCACAAATCTTCCTCAACCCTGACCGGGCTGATCCGCGGCCGTACGGTACCGTAGCACATTTGAAAAATCTGATGAAAACACGTTATTTGCCCATGAAGGCTCAACATCCATAACTTTGCATTTTTTTTCACAGTTGTTAGTATATTTCCTGCGTTTGACATGAAAGGGACAACAAGTCTATTTTATGCAATTTTTTAAAGTCACTCTTGATTCTTGGAACCCAGTCGGGGCCCGATTACATGTGTGTACACACATTCAAAGAAAAATAGCACTGATTCCATCTGTTCAAACGGGCCACTTGCTTCCTGGGAGAAAAAGCGCTGTGCGTGGGCATTGTTTACCTGCACATGTAATTCTATTCGTCATGGTCTGCCATTAGCCACTGCTGCTTAAAAAAAAGACCCCGAACTTCAAGAGCATTTTCAAAAGGAAAGTAAAAACAGATCACATCAAACGACATTTGTTTGAAAGAAGTTTAATCACATCGAATACATACACATACAGGGCACTTTTAAAAAAATGGTTCTAAAAGTGTTATCATGGCCAAGCTTGGGCAGACTAATCGGGGTCGTGCGCCGAGTTGTGTTACTTTACAAGTTTGAGCCTAGCAGGGTTAAAGTTGACCTAAGAAGGCCTATCTTTGCATTGCCATGCCAGTTACTGCTAGGATTCGGCTCAATTGGTATCGATTGGCCACTGGGACAGCAATTTATTAAAATTTTATGAAAAGTAGGCTCTATGCTCAAAGGGAAGCCACCGAAGAAATAGAAATCGAACACAGTTGTCTCCCATTTTCTCAAAGACCAAACAGCAGTAGTGCTAAATTATGGGCTTCTCGTAAACGGGCACTTGTGGGTAGGCCAACTTCTATTGTCTTCTTCTTATTTCATTCATATTATGTATGACAACAGACTCGCACAATGTAAGGGTGCTTCACATTAACCCGCTCACACTGTGTGACTCTGTCATCTTTTTCAGCTCCTCAGCAGCCAGCCCATTCCTTACTTTCTAAGTTTCTTCAACACAGATGGATAAAGCTTTTTGTAATGAGTCGATGTCAGACAGGCACTGCTGATTGGCTTACAAAATTGGATATTAGATATATCTATACTTTTGCCGACGAAAGATGGGACAGATTTTATTTTTAGTCTCAAGAAAATTATTCAGGCCAAACTACTGAAAATAAGGAACTTCTGAGACTTGAAGACTCTGAGCTCATCCATCAGAGAGAAGTGGCAAGGCTTAGAACAGACGTACTTGTGTCACCAGCTGGACAGGAAGTCAATCTGAGTTTACTAACCTCGTGCAATGTGCTGGTAGACAGTTTGCATCTGGGTGTGAGCAGGATACATCATGTACAGTGTTTATTTTAAGGACTGCCCTCCCCTGTACCAGGATTTAAAGTGTTAAACAAAGATAGGAGAAAGAATAACTCACTCGGTAGGGCATTCACTTACAGAGCACAAGGGTCCAAGTTCAATTCCAACCAGTGGTAGGTGAATTTTATGTGCAAACTTGATATCCTTCTTCACCTCTGACTCTAGCTGGATAGTGCAAAGTCTGAACACCAAGCTCTACTGGAGCTGAGCTATAAAATTTTTAATTCTGTATGTGCGTTTAAGATCCCTTGATAGTCTTAAATCATACAAGAATAAGCAAGTGCCACTATCTGAGTAAACTTTCTACATTCCAAAATTCTTCTTATGAACATCTCATTCAGTGGCAGCAATACAGAGTACCCATGAAATCAGAATGGGGGCTCCAAGAAAATGGCCGACCTGTCAGCGCAGGTTGAAAAACACTTGCAATCAGGACTTCTTGTCAGTAGTAGTAGAGGGATGCAGATGAAGAAAAACCTGCCTATGATATTTTTTGATTGTTTTGATTTTGATAGTATGATTAAGTACAAAAGGCTTAAAAATTATCATATTCAACTTCTTACAACACAAACTGTTGAAATTAAAATGATGCGACAAAGTAGACATCTGAACAAGTCGCTTCATATCCAACTGATTCAAAATTCTACATTGAGTCAAGAAAATGTTGCAAAGAAAAGCACATGAATATGTGACCCTCTCCTTTATAGAAATATGCATCATACTGTTGAAACACATCCACTTCAACACATGTACAAATAAAACAAAACTATGTGAAGTAAATCGACAACATTTATTTGAAGCAAATGTTGAACATGAAGGAATATAACATGAGGAGAAAAGTAACAAAATTTAGAAACAGAAAGAGATCAAAGTTTTTTCCGTAAATATTTTCAATTATAATTTAGATTTAGATCTATGTCACTGTTTTAGTTCTCACCACTGGAAAATTCAGAAGTTTTACGCCTATTTTCATTTATGTAAAGGAGTTCTGATACTTATGATGCTACATGTAAGATTAATCACACCCATAAAATGGGGATTCCCTACTTTTAAATTCATGCAGTTTTGAAAAAATCATTTTGGATTTTGAAAAAAAAAAAAAAAAATTAGGGGTACGTATAATCTCTTCGTTTCCATAAATGCTGGGTTTTTAATAAACTCAACGCATGAATATCATTGTAAAGTAGCGACCAGAACTACAATATCAAGTATGACAATCACTCCCAACCAAAACATGCCCTGATCATAACACTTCCATCACTTGATTTTTTTCTGAACAACTCCAACCCCAAAAGAAATAGGATGTTAATCCATTGTAACACAAGGACAAATTTATTTAAACAGCAAAGGAGCAGTCATACCTTAAGGCATTGCACAGAATTCTGGAGCTTTTATTTTTATTAATTTTAAACACAGCAGGAAAATATCTTAATCGACAATTTGCGTTCACTTCCCTACTTCTCTATTTCTGGAACCACTATGAAGAAAGTAGTATTGAAAATCTTAAACGTTTATTTTCTGAGAAAAAATAATTATGACGTACATAAAAATGTACTATGATATTTCATCCTCTTTACTATGAAATACCAACATTAGCGGTCAAGCAATAAACTGTTTTCTAAGTCGAGTTAATACATGAAAGAGTGAAAGCGACTGACAGTACACTGAGAAACAGTTGAAAGTGCACAGAGTTTGGAACGTCCCAACCTCTCCAACAATGACAAAGAAAAAGAAAAGAAACATTTCAAGCACAAGATCCATGCAGTGGTTAACAATCTCATGAATGTAATTTATATTTTTTGTTTACAAACATCAACCAATAAATGGATAATGTCATGGTGAATTTTCAGACATGACAATATATCATATTTTGATTCCATCTAAAATATAAAGGTCAGCTGACCTCAGGATGGCTGACGGACATCACGTGTACCGCGTAATTCACAAAGTCAAAGAAAGATAATCCCTACATTCAACTTAATATTTCATCTTGTTTCTGGCACATTAAAAATATAGAGTCTATGGGGATAGATCTATATCAAAGAGATGTTAACCATGTAATGTCAGTTTCTCTCTTCTTCTATTTGATTTTTCCCGAAAGCAGGCTTGAGAAATACATGCTTCAATGAACTGAGATTCAACAAGTTCTCCACTTTAAATGTTTAGACAAGAAAACTGAGTTTGCAAACACCAGTTCTTGTAGGCCTATCATGACAGGGCTCTTGTGTTTTTCTATAAACTCTATTGATACACAATGTCATTTTCTAACTTCCAAGTTTACTCTACTGACAAGGAATGCTTTCAAAGTTGCATTTCCCCGTTGTTTTCTAGAACGTTATTGTTCTTCCACAACAACAAAACATAATTGAGTGATTAAAGACAAAATAACAATGCAAATAAATAACAAAATCAACAAACAGCGCACATGTATTGATTGCTTCGTAACCTGGACATCAAAATACAAAGGACATATTGATAACGTGTAATTTGGAACATATTTTGAAATCACCACATGGATTAAAGCAACAGGGTCCTGGAAACAGTGACAGCACCAGCAAGTGGCTTGAAACAAAAACAAGCAACAGGAACAACAAGTCACACACTGGATCAGCAATAAAAATCAAGTAAACAATTAATCTATACATAGCTCAATGGGTAATGTTTCATCTCATGCCCCTTGGGTAGTGTCGAAGCAATGTCAAAGAAAGCAAACCAATTAAACAAAGTGCAAGAGTCAAACATTTTGTGGAGTCAAGAATGTTAAGTATCAAACTCCTTACCAAAGGTTAAAACACTGGGGGTTTTAAAAATAACAAGAAGATTGAAAGCTATTATAAATAACTTAACGCTATGAATCTACGAAACACTCCATACCTTGTATGAAGATAATACTGTTGGATTACTATTATCTTAAAATTCTCATGCAGTCTTAAATAGTCATTCCGAGATATGGCTTGCTTGGTCCCTAGTCTGAGCACAGACAGGAAAAGGGTGGAAGAAGTACTGGGGTATGAAATAGGTTTTTCCAGGTGATGAACCGTGGTTCGGCACTCAGACACTAAAGCACCTGCTAATACCGGTACTATTGTTGCATCATTTCATTTCAATCATTTTTAATACTATTAAAAAAAAAATTACAGAGGAATTTTGTATCTATGGCTTGATTGTATTCTGCACAAATTGATATGTCTGTTTTAGTCACTCTTTACCTTTGTTTTCTTGGGTGTGGTTATTCCAGTAAAATGCTTTTACTATTCCTGCTTCTTCAAATAAATCACTAAAAACAGCTTATGTGACAACTAATGTTTAACTCATCACAGGATGCCAATATTATCTGATGGAGAGTAGCACAATGCAAGATACTATAAAGAAAAAAAAAACTTTGGTAATCTAAAAACTAAAATAAGCTATTAAGAGGTATGATGTATTATAGCATGTAAATGTAATTACCAGTGAAAACAATACATTAATTTCTATCCAAAGTATACGCATCCTCAGGCTTTCAGTGAAAAGTTTGTGATGCATGGCTTAGGGAAAGAATCACCTAAAGCAGATTTGTTGAATAGTTCATTGATTGTTCTGCCTGATATTATGAATAGTGTGATACTATTCTGATTTTTCTCTTCCCTTAAATACAGTAATAAAGTGTTTGGACACTCAAACATAAAAATGGTAGTAATAAAAGGGAATGCATTGCACTGAAGCATGGACAAAAGTGTACGCCCTATTATTTTGTTCACAGTGTTCATCTGCGTTTATCTGACTTTGTAAAGTCAATCTTACTTTTTATAAACATGCTGTAGTTTTATTCATATCAATAAAAAATAGAGAAGGTGATGTATACAGTCATGACAAGTGTTTATCAGACCTGTTCATCACTTCTACAGTTGAACAATGCCAAAGGATTTATCAGTAAGGAGAAGATTGACTTTACAACATTGTACGAAAGTTTGGAACATTCTGAGAGAGCAAAAAACATTTCCGAAAAAATCCCCCGCCCCCCAAAAAAAAATTGTGTGAACCACTCAGAATTTTTAAGTAATGTCAGATTGCAATCTCTTAAAAAAATGATCTTGAGAGAAATGCAGAGCCTCCTTCTATCTTTTCAGAAGCTTAATCGACTACATTTTGCCAGTTTGTCATGGAAACCACGATTTTACTCATGCTCATGGCTTATACCTGCTTACATTTACTACATGACTTAAAAAAAATACTGCCAGAAGAAAATCAATCAAATCAAGCCACCAAAAGTTAATTAAAGTAAATGATTAATTGATATCAGTCGAAGCAATTGGTCAATCAGCATTTTATGACAAAGGCAAAGCACACCGACATGCAATACAGGTAATCCAAATAAGTACATCTTAGCTTTCTGATCTCTGACATGTGTTGCACATCTTTCATAATCTTCACAAATCTTAACAGTTACCCTACGTTTTCACTTCAAACAAATCTTCAATGTCTTGCCATCGTGTACCACCATTCTTTTACCAATATAGCTCCACATAAAGTCAGGGACCAATCTTGCTGAGGGTAGGATTCCAGATTAGTCATCTGCTCCGCTGACTAAGGCCATGACATTGAAGTTGACGTCATTGGGGTTGCGTTCCATGAACTGTTTCACAATTTCTGCAGCATCCTGGACAAGAGGGGAGAAAAAAATTTCATATAAAATGAATGCTTTTATTGTACAAGTAAGATAAGGTCCTTAGCATTTATTGACATAATAAATGGTCAATTCTGAAAAAAATACAACAACGGGTACACAATTTAATTTGACGTCTATGCACACTTATATTCCAAGCCTCTCCTTTACACTTCAATAGCATTTTATTTAGAGTAAAGACACATTAAGCGGCCGGTCGGGTCATACAGCCAATTTCCTTATAAAACGTCTTGTGCCTTACTACCATCCTTTAATAATGTAAGAAATTGAAATTTGGTACAAATGTTAACAATAAAAAAAGATTTCATAAACAGGAAACAGAATGTATTTATCTTGAAATAATTTTTTTACAATTTTTTGAAATGCGGCAATGATGAGGAGCAGCTTCTTTACTGGGCGCAGCCATTTTCATAATAGAGTTCAAATTTGAAACCATCAACGTGGAAATGACCACTACGTTGTATTCTGGGCCCACCATCGCTTGTGCTGCGATAGTATCACCACAAAAAAATTTGGAAATCGAGATTGCAAGGGTTGTGATGATGGTCATCAGCTATTGCAGGGGAATGTGCAATGATGGGAGTCGGTGAATTACCAGGCCTAGGCCCCTTGAGGCTAGATGTAAACACCTATAATTGATGTCCACTCGCATTGCATTGGCATTTCATGCCATGCTTCCATCCCTATGGCCCCTCTCCTAATATCCTTCCACACCAACTATTGGATAGATGAAGCCCACCTCCTCCACTACCATTCACTCTGCAGGTGTAAGCGGCCAAGCATAATAAACACTAAAGTACCTAAAATGGATTTCATTTATCTGGGTATGAGCAGGACCTATTTCAAAGATAAATTGTTCCAGCCCAGGCCTCTAGATTTTGGTACTTGTTTGATCAAAGGTAAAACTTCAAAAGCAAATAGAAAGTAAAAAGCGGATTTTTTTTTCACTTGTTGAAGGCAAGTCTCATTGGATCCAAACTCATTGTATTCAAGGTTCACTTTAATTCATGTAATTTTGCTTTTTTATTAAGCATGAATATTTCAAAAAGACTGACAGTTAAAATTAGGTATATATACAACAAATGGGAGATTTGCTAAGGAGATTTTTTCTAAGATAAAAGCACAGGCCCTACCTGTAAAAGAGTTTCTTGAGAGGTCTTGCCATGGACGACTGGTCCCTTTTTCCTTCCATCTAAAAAGAAAAAAAAAAAAACCCATTCCATTTTCTTCTATCAATATCAATTTGTCAACACAATGAATAGAATTAATCAAAATGCTTTACTACAAATCTAATTACAATAACAATGGGATACTTGCAGTTGGAAAAATTCAATTTTTTAAAATCAATTCCTGTTGCAGCCAAAGTACCCTTCAAACTGATTTTATTGCTTCAATATCATACCGAGAACTAAACTAATTATATCTTTCTCCTTTTAACTGTACGCAGTGCTTTCATTATTTTCATCATTTTCAGTAATGAAAACAAAAAGAATATTTTTTCAATACTGTTCACTTGCATGAATTCAGTTTTCTCTCTATCATTTACTCCCTTAAAAATTGATCTAATGTTTAATATTAACTACTGAATACAACAACACAAACTATTCTGTGCATTTCACTAAACTTCAACAGCGTGAGGGAATGTGGGAAATAGTCAAAATGTGGAGGAAAAGTACACAAATAAGAAGAGAGCCCCACAGAATTTGTAGCATGCAGGTATTTTGCAAATGAACTTTTTTAACTGTCATGATTCCTTGGCTTTCAGGCTAAGGGCAGTACATGCCCATCAGTTTTAGCTCCTTCATTCTAGAAGGAAGTTTCTTCTTTTTTTTTCACTCCTATTTCTTCATTCTTTCACTGTCAGTCTAGTATTTCTGTGTATGACATTATTGTCTGAAGGTTTTCAAGATGTTCATACAGCTTTCAGGAGAAAACAAGCTCCATTCTTTGTCAGGGTATCCTTGTGTTGGGGAATCATCTGATTTATGAAACGTGAGTTCTAATGGGCTCTGACTATGAACCTCTCAGTTCAGTGCATCCAGGACAATACAACAATTGAATGAAACAAGTCCACATGTTTATACAAAAATGAATTTACAGGTGTTCAGTTTGATTTACTTTGGTACATATCCTGTAAACATGGTTTTGGACATCTAACTGGTATTTTCAAAGTTTGTGATTACATAGGCTACTGGAAGCCTATATATTGTAACCCCCCTACTTTACCTAATATTTATATAGGCTAACCATTTTTCTCAGCATGCGTAAAAAACCAACACAAACAAAGAAACCTGACGAATTTAGATTATATATATATATAAAATATGTGTATATATAGTAACCCTATTTTACCTCATAGAGGCTACCAGTAGCCTATATAAGGTCTTCCATTTTCAGATTTTACGTTAGGTAATTTAAAGACCAGGTATATATTTGATATTGCTTTTAAATTAAATTGCCACTTCAAATATATCACCTTTTCTAGTGCCTTAGCTAAAAAGGTGCACAGAAAGACAACCACAGCAATTCAAGTAAGCTTTGAAAGCACAAAGCTTTTGAACACAGTAGTAGAAGATTTGATTTACCCAATTCATACAGAGATCCATTGAAATGCACTAGAGCCACGAAGTGGAACTTGACTTTCTCCTCCTCAGGTGGAGCCTGAAACAAAGAAATGACATTATGACACTTTTCATGTTTTACGAAACAAATATGCACAAGGCTCATACATACATTTATCAAATTGTACAGGAGTAAAGTGAATGTGATACTTACTGTTCTACTGGATCTTGCATCAACTTACTGAAAAATCAAGATTAGAAGACAGAAACTAACTGTCTGTAACTGCCTTATGGATCAACAAACTGAAACAGCAAGACTGGTTACGCTCAACCCCTATCTCTGTTTCACTTTTCTGTTTTGTAAGAAAACATTACTGTCTGTAAAAAAAAATGTTTAACATGAAGACAAAAGCTCAAAACTAAGAACACACACATAAGAATGTCTCTGGTCTAGCCTTAGAACAAAAGCATGGTGACTGACAGTGTTTCTGGAAGTTTAGGCAGCAGCTGCTTAAAAAAAAAAAATCCAACGGGTAAGGAGTCTAACACTCTAACCATTCGGCCACCGCGCCACTAAATAATCAGTAATAATTGAATATGCAACATGTATTTCCTTCAATACAAAAAAAAAAAAAAAAATGGAAAATTTCATCAGCCTCATTTAATCTTGAACCCACAGTTTCTGTGATAAGTACATGTATCAGCACCATTAAAATCTCTAGATAATTGGAAAATCATAATAAAATAAGATTTCCAAAAGTAATTCCAGTAATCCCTATAGTTGTTGTTGTAGTGATAGCATTAGATCTATAATAATAATGATATGATTTTCCAGAAAAATTGTATGAATGCTATGATGTAGACTTAATACTATTGCACTTTTCACTTTTTTTGCAAACAAAGTATTTGAAGGTCCTTTTTTTTAGTTTTACACTTTTTTAAAGGATATTCAGCTTAATGAAAATTTGAATTTATACTCATTAATGGCACAAACACAATTTATCATCTTTTAGTCCTCTCATAAAGACAATGTAGAAAGGCAGACATAAAATAGATGGATAAATAAAAGGTCAACTGAAAGACAGGAACAAGAGCATTTGAAGCAGAAAGCATACAAATTAATCACTAGTAAATAAGTCGCAATGCAATGATTGAAGAAGAATTACATATCACCCAAAAAACAGATTAATAAAGAACATTTTTTTAAACACTATGGAGAAATCATGAAAGTTACAAATTAAAAGTGTGTGATTACTGACATGCTCTTATGAAATAAACCTTAACAACTCATTTAAAAAAGAAATGGAAAAACCTGAAAAACCAAAAGCATTTGAGAGCTAATGACTTCCTCCAAAAGTACCATATTGTGTGCAAACCCTGTTTGAATGATTCTCAAACTCTTCTTACTCAATGAGCCTGAAAAAAATAACCTTTTTTGCATTAAAGCAATCTATTAAAAATTTGTTTGAGCGACTTAACAATTTTATTGACTTGAAAAATGATCATTTCTGAATTTTCCAGATTTTCATAAAATTTTGCTGAATGCTTTTTAGATACATAAGGGCTTGACCACATACATCAGAGGATGTCAAAAATCATATATAAATAATAAAACAGTAAATGAAACCCTTAAAAAGGAAACTGTGTTCAGGAGTATTTTACCAAGGCATATTTGCAGTTTCCCTATAGATAAAAATCCATTTTCATCAAAATACTTGTATGTTTCTTCAACAATGTGTTATTTTGCAGTAACCAAAAATAAGTAATTCGGAGATTGACATAACATTTGAAAAGAGATTTCTTTTGAGCACCATGACAAAAAATCCACATTTTTTTGTTCAAATAGTCTTTAAAATTTATTTACCCTGTTTGTTTCACCCAATGAAAGCTTTGAAACTGGTTGAATGCTTCTTTTTAAGAATTATGGTTCTTTTTTCCCTGGCAGGGAGTATGTACTCAGGGCAGTTTATCTGTTTCTATGAGTTGGTGTAAGCATGGCAGACTCACAGTAGTTTTAGAGACATTGTTCTAAATATTTTTGTGCAAGGACACATCTATCACAGTTCTAAGTAATGACATTTTGGCTAAAATCGGACCAAAGTCAAGAAATACATATAATTAGATATAAATTAAATGGCATCATTTATTTTAAGCTGCTCACAGTGCACGACTTTACCATGTAACAATTAATGTGATTAGCCTACTTTATGAATATGAACTACCATTCATTAGCATTAATTTGGACTCTCTGACTGGGACTACTTGCACCATTACCAGAATGAGCATACAAAAACGGATGGGGTCAGATCTGCATAAAGTCAGTATATATATGGGGTTTTTTTTGGACTTATTTTTGGTATAGTTTTTTTAATGTATAATATTAAAAAAAGAAACATCAAAAGAAAATTGGGCAATGCGAACCATAGCCTATGAACAACCCACTTTCTTACAACAACAAGAAACTTTGTCTGGACAATAAATTATGAAGAAAATTATTCAATTTAGTCATGAACCAGTCTTAATGGAGAAAGTTTGTAAACCAAGCCCCCTTTGTATCAAGTCTACTTGCACCTGGTACAAAATGTAATAGACTACACTGACCTAAAAACTCATTTTCCATCTTGCTGATGTTGATGTTCACCTGCATTCAGAAACAGGTTCTGGTAACAGACGACAAATTATTAAAATAAAAAAAAATAAAGCAAAACTTTACAAATAACCTTTTCTTATTATGAATATGGTTCTGTGAACATAAAGCTCCCTAACCTTTTTGGGTACCCCTTCACAATAAAATATACATTTGCATAAAAAGCACTTCCTTTGGTAGGTTAAAACATAACAAAACAAAAATAATTATGTGAATATCTCCTCACCCCAAAAGTTTCAGAATGATATCTGTGAAACTGGGGAAACTATCATTATTGTCCTTACAGACAGACTGAACTAATTACATACTCCCATTCCTTCTGGGAAGAAAAACAAAAAAAACGCTTCTGAAGAATTTCTATTCCCGTTTCTACATAGATGAAAAACCATCTACGTGAAAAAGCCATTTATTAAGTTCCTAACTTGAGAAATACATGTTGTTTTATGATGCATCAAATACACTGAGGCCAGGTGAGATAGAGTACATCAATTTAAAATTATTTTTGATCCAACACTGTGCAAAGCTACTGGAGTTAACAAAGCAGCTATTCCCAAGGATCCACTGAATTTATAGCATTAAAACAATTTTAAAAATGATCTTACCTCTGTGTCTCCTTCCTGTGCACAGTCTTCATGAGCAGCTCCCATTTTCTAAAACAGGACAAAGATTTTGTTAGAGAAAGAAAAATTCATTCAAAATCTGTAAGTCCCAAAGACTGAAAGTCATCCTGTTTCAACAGTATCATGTAGTACAATTGATACCAGATCATCTCCAAGACAAGATGCTTGTCAGTGGTAGCTTTACTTCCTCAGCAATTTATGCCGTTCACAATTGCTATCTCAGTCAGCAAAGAAAATATCTTTCATAAAGACACAATACTGGGAGTGTGGTGGCTAGGATTTGAACTCATAGTCCTAGTGGTCGCAATTCCAACAGTTCAGTTGCTGGGCTTCAACATAGTCCCTCAGATTGGGAGTCCAACACTCTCACTACTTAGCCACCGCACCACTACTGGCACAAATAAACACAAGTTGTAGGCTACTTAAAACAATAAAAAGTTCTTAAGCAAAACTTTTCTCAGTGCTTCTCACTCATATATATCTGAGACCCGTTGAGAAATATTGCTGAGCAGCTCCTTGGTGCTTAAAAGTTCATGTTTATCATGATGACAGATGGATTTCTCTTAAAAACTCACCTGATCCTGTTCTAGGAAGGTAGCTCTTTCTTCTGGACTCATTGATTTTGTCATATCAAGGAAAGTTTTGAAATGAAGGGTACCTGTAAAGGGACAAAAATACTTAGCAACTAATGTGAAACACCTTCAAAAATTTCTTTTAAAGCAATTCTGTCATTTGACATAAAAAAAATCTATTCAAGAAATCAAAAAATTAAGCCATTCACAATGTTTTTTCGAAACACATTCTTGCATTTTTTAATTTTTATTCCATCATGCATAAAAAAAATTGATGAATATTACAACACTTGCTTTCCTGCAGAAGATAAAAATGGTGCATTTGTATTCTCCCTATTTTTGTTTACACCAGTCAAATAAGAGTATCAGCTCGACGATTTATATAGATGCTTACTATCAAATGGAATTTTGTCTTGGTTGTTTGCCAGAGCATGCACGATTGCAACAGTTCCACAGGCATTTCCAATGGTCTGTTTAGTGTAGTACAAATCAGAGGGGTAGTCAGTTTGGACATCTCCAATTACACTGGAGCCATCCTCTGTCTTCAACTAGTAAGCAAAAAAAGTTGCAATAGAATCAATATAATCCTAACATAGAGCCTGTAAATGGAAGAGTCATAATAGAGTTTGCACTACGTTCTTGCATATTTTCATGTTTCTGGTATTCTGGCAAAAAGGGGAGCCAAGTGCATGTACCGTTACTGAATATGAAGAGCTGTTTGCATTCTATGAATTTTATTATAAAGTTAACTCTTATGCTCTTGTCAACATGATACCCTCTCCTGCCACCTCGGTCTAGTGTTGATATTGAAACACACAGAAGCCAAACTCAAAGCATTGTTGATATAAATTTGTGTGCATCATTTTCTTTCCCTCTCCTGTTGTGAACACAATATCATGAAACTGACCCAGTGTCTTTTAAGTCTGACTGACATCGCTGGAAATACCCATAATAAAAATAGACACTGATTAGTCGAGACAATTTCCCATACTTCGGTGGGTCCCATGCTATACCCCATACCGTGAACGGTGTGTTGCGGGCCTCGAAAAGGGGGTGTGATTTCCGGCTATCATCTGTTTATATGTTCCCACAGCATTTCAATCAATTAAACTGATTTATCCTTTACATGTTAATTTGATGTTCTCTTATTTCCTTTTCAACAATTTAAATTGGTGTTTGTTTGCCTATTTAATTAATCAAAACTGTAATAATTCTAATTTTGATGGGTGTTGATTGTGTTCTTCAGATCTACTTACCCATCACATTCATAATAATAATTGTCTAAAATTTCACTTTTTCCAGTTAAACAAATCAAACTGGTGCATTTCAAGCAAAAATCTTCTATGTTATATCAAACTAACTTTTAAGTGTGCAACATTTGAAATTCAAGTACACATGTGGTTCATGTTCGTGCCTGTACTATATTCATGACTAGTGGCCCATCAAGCACATTTTTATGCATCAATGGGGCAGGCTGTTAGAATGACATGATTTCATGTGGATTTCACTGGGAGACCAAGCTAAAAAAATCAGCATCAGCATAAGGGTTAAGAAATGATTTCAACTTCTATGGTGTTGACCTTAAAGGTGCACAGCTTAAATCATAGAATAGAAGGGATTTTTATTGGATGTCTTACAGCTATAATATAAATTGGAAAAGTAACCCTTGAATAGCAAGAGCAAATCCATCACAAGTAATTCAAATAGCGGTCTTGATTTAATTTGGTTAACTATACCACGAGACTATTTCTGGATTCAAACTCCTCAATGGTTTTAATTTTAAATCAAACTACTTTCAAGTCCAGCCTGAAACTACTATATAATGTACTTCACAATATAAAATGATACATATGATGACATTACATTTACGTCAGGGTACAGCAGGACCAGCGCGGCCACTGGCTGGGGAACCATGGCAAGCAGATCTGGGTCGAGACCAAAGACATCCACAAACGACCAACTTTTGTCCATGCCAAGACCGTGAACATACTGGTAATAGGAGGAAGAGAAAACCATGACAAGGTAAAGAAAAAGAAAGAAAGAAAGAAAAAGCAAGGATGCAAGAGAGGCAAAAAGAAGGCAGGGGGACAGAGAAAAATGGGAAAGAAAAGGTGGGTGGGGAGACAGAGAGAGAGAGAGAGAAAGAGAAAGAGTGAGAGAGAAAGAGAGAAAGAAAAAGAGAGAGAGAGAGAGAGAGAGAGAGAGAGAGAGAGA
>JBDFRD010043312.1:0-26321 GCA_039654405.1 Bullina lineata | reverse complement strand
TGCTTCTATTAGGTATCTTGGTTCATTTATCAATGCAAGTCATTTCTGTCTTTGCAATGAACATTTGTACATGGAAGATAGTTGGGCGCAAAAAGGGGGGGGGGGGGGGGTTGCCGGACCAATATTGAGGAGCGTACTCCGGCCCTGTATAAAGAGATGGATGGATAAGATGGATTGGATGGATGGATGGATAGATAGATAGACGGGATTTGTTTGTGCGTCCTATACATTTCATCTGAAGTAATTTTTTTTCCGGAGTTACTTGGTCATTGCTCACCTACCGTTTGTGATGCATGCAGCATATTCGCATATTATTCTCAAACATTATTTATTTACACAAACAAATGCCTGAAACAGAGAGAAACTGTAGAGCAAGGCAAATGTTGAGAAACGAAAAACAGATCGATCCATTTTGAATTTTGCTGATGTAAGTTTAAACGGAGACGATTAGTTTGACGTCCCATCTGTTCTGTGAAAACACTGTTACAACCTCTCCTACAATGTCAGATGTAAATGTGGCTGAATGAATACTGATCTTAAGCTTAACTCCTGTCTCTGTGACGACACACTTCAGAAACACACAGAAACATTCTTCCTCATACAGGAATTTCGATCTCCTCACTCTTCACTCATCTGAATCAACAAAATCCTTGGATGATATTTCAGCGCCCCAACAAAATGCTCCTCTCACAGAGAAACTGCGGTTTGACATCGATACGCCGGGATATCACAAGTTTCGACGCTCCGATCGCAGCAATCAGAAGTTTCTTACTCCTGCCCAATGCTACCTGGCTGTCCCGAATCCCAACATATACTGGAATATACCAAAAAAAAAAAAAAAAAAAAGTAGTAGACAATAATCTGAAAAAGTGTTGCGATTCACTCTTCGGTCCATATGAACAATCTTACCTGCACACAAATCATTGAATAGGCCTACACCACAATACAAACCCCGATATAAGAAGTTTTCCTCTTTATATAAAACAATGCGTTAGTCTCCACGGTTGCCAGGTAAACTTCTGCTGAAAATCTACCCAACAGAATTTTTTTTTTGTAACTGGAAACTGTAACTGCACTATTTTGTACGATAAATCATTCCCACATAAACAACATCACAAAACCTTACATTTTATCCTGACATCCGTCACCGATGTACTTATTATGTGCAAGTTTCATGTAAATAACATATGCGCTATGGACTTTCTAATGCTTACTCACAGAATACCTGGTAGAAGTAATGGTATTAAAAAGATCTATCATTTTTCAGTCAATGTGTAGAATTATCTTTTGTCAATCTAATATTGATTTTGCATCTCGTGACATCAATGCTCATAATCTAAAGTGAGTACATGTATAAATTCGCCCCCTCACACATATTCATCTCCAGCTCTTGATGTCTCATTACTTGGACGCTTTGCTACCAGTAAACAGTTCATGAGCCACTGACATAAATCGTTAAATCATCATTCAACTTTGTCCCTTAGGAGACAGCCGTTATCATCATCAACAAAAAAAATAGCACGGAAAAGTTTCTTTATAGTATACTAAAGTTCTATAAATATCAAAAGAATTCAACATTTCCACAAATGACGAAAAGATAATATTTTCTTAGCCTTCCGTTGAAGGAGGTTTTTATTAATATAATATGCAGACATAATAATCACAGACATTTGTATCGCCCCCTCCCTTCTGTCTTCCATGAAGAAGTATGTTTGTGTGAATAAAAAAGCAACAACAAACTGAAGGGGGATTATTTCTGCACTTCAAAATTACAAAAGTTTCGGAAGTCTTCATATCACACACTTGATTTGTTTCATGGTGTCAATCTAAACTTATGCACATATTTGGAAATTCAGAGTAAGCAGATTAAAAAATACTTTCCTCTTACAATGCAAGTAGGTACTTTTCATTGTTTATTTTCATTTCATCTTATTTTAATTGGTCTCATATTGTACTACAATCATATTCTACCAACCAATTTATGAATTATAAGTGTAGACATCTAATTAATCCATATAAAATTTCTCTAAGGTTTCTCCAGAATATCTTTGAAAACAGATGGATGATATATAAAGATGTTTAGAACTTACTTTATTTTGTACTGTTTATTAGGCATAGCCAATAATTTCACTTAAGTTTTTTTTTTTTTTTTTTTTTCAAATGATGATGATTATAATTAGCAAATAACGCTTCAATACTTTGACTGACTGCAGAAATATTCTTGAAGATTAATAAAAGAGAAAAATATGTAAAAAAAAGAACTGGCATGCAGTTTTATGAAATATATAATTTCATCACAACATTAAAGATACTAGATTTAAGCAGAATACTAAAATGCATTAATTAAAACAGTTCACTAACTACCATGTAAATATTAATACTAATGTGAACTTGCCAGATGATACAGCCTTATTTGTATTCATCCCTCTCACTCAAAGACCATGGTAAAAAAGAAAATGCAATCAAATTTTGATCATTGTGACTTTATAATGTTCAAAAACATATTTCAAAATTCTAGTTGTAGTTGTATGATTCTCATTAGATAAAACAACACAATAAAATTATAACCATTAATACAACGGAAATAATGGGAGAAAATCATCTTAGTAGGCCTGTACTAAATTCAAAATATTCAGTATGAATGAAATAGCATTACATGAATCTATTATTCATGTAGTGGAAAAAATTGGAGAAAATCATCTATTAGTACATGTATACTAAATTCAATATACTCAGTAGTGGAGTAAACAGCATTATATCTATCTATTGTTCATGTAGTGGAAATAATGGGAGAAAATAATCTTAGTATACAAAGTTCAGTATCTTAAGTTATGAATGAAACAACATACATGTATCTCTTTCTTGTTATGACCCTGACACGGTCATTCTTCGAAACACAATACATTGTTTATCTCTTGTTGCCTTTAATTTATTGTTTTCAAATGTTCACACCAGAACAAACAAGGAGCAAGCTAGGACTCAAGACAAACAGTAAATTTAGCACTCATTTTTACAGTCTTTAATTCGCACATGCATTAAAGGAAGTTACAGTAATTAATACATACTTCAATTAACCTTGGATAAAGTGTTGAGATTTATGTGCACTTTCTAAAATCTGTCGCATATGGCATAAAATTCTTGACACCAAGAATAAAACAAAACCAAATTCATAATTTTTCTAATAATTGTACATAATGTGCAAAGATCACTTTTCATGTAGACTCTACTCAAGCACACACAGAGAAAGGTTTTATGTAAAACTTTTACACTAAAAAAAAAAAGAAAAAAATTATTTTCAAAATCTTGTTCATTCCTGTATTCACTGAGGAAAAAGATAAGCATTTGCACTTAACTTATGCAGTCTCTTTAAAGCCTCAAAGATGAACATGATTTCATCACTGATATCTTAAATAAATAAAATTATAGAATCATAATATACACAGATATTCAGGGAAAATTTTATGAAGTGCAAACACTTCTGATCTTTCATTCAATCAACTATGTTCTATGGGAGAAATCCAGTTAAAATGCTCAAATACAACTGAACATGATTTTTCAAAGAAATATTCAGACCTCTCAGTCAACACTAAATAAGTTTACATCATTTGAGGTTATTAAATGTCATCTCGACACTTTTGACACCGAGATTTAAGTTGGTGTTTGAAGGATTAGTACTGCCATAGAAATTTCATTTCCCCCCTTAAGCTATAAAGACTTAGGACACACTGTACTATCTTCAGCCACAGAGAGACTGTGTCAAGTGTTACTACAACAGATAACTTCAAGATAGTCTTAGGCTGTGAAGGTGTTTACGTAAACTACACTTAAATTTGCAGTTTTATAGCAAGGACTTGTGAAGGTAGGGTGAGAGTCATTAAAAAATAAATTACTTGTATACCAAAAAACTGAACACCACTGTGCACACTAAAATGCTACAAAACATGTTTTAGTTATTTTTTTTATGCCACACTACAAATGTGCTGTTGATTCCAGCCAGATTATCCCGCTACGATATAACAATAGACGGTACTGCCTGCTGCTGTTCCCACTGTCTTGTGGATTAACTCTGGAGAGTGTTAGACTATGGGAGTAAACCCAGATAGAAAATCAGGAATGAGGACCTAAGGCAGTTGGCATGGAGATTACCTCAGTTTGTTTTATGGCATCTCCTGCAATTTGATTAGCTACGTCCTCCTTCCTTTGATATTAACTACAACGGCCAAGAGAGGAACAGTGCCTCTGGGCAAGACCTTTTTAAAACTCTGGCTAAGCAAAGCAGCACTAGAGCTACTTTGACAGTCTGCGAGATGAAAAGAGTCATACACAAATGTGCTTATGCAATTCAAATACCCTTTTCTGAATGTTGTCTTTGCATACATAAAACTTAAAAAAAAAGTAATCTAATCCAAAAAAAAAAACCCAACAAAAAAACCCAAATCCCCATTGTATTTTTGGAATGGAAATGACCAACAAATCAAGAAATTTCATAACAGACCTAAATTTGACATATATATTAAAGAGTTTTCATCAGTTTTGACTTTCTGTGGACATTTTAAGGAGGTTGCATTGAGTTGAGAGTAAGGAAAATGCATTTCAGTGTGGCAAGATGGCAATTTATTCTAAATTTTTTTTTATATCTTTTTGTTTGTTTTAGGTTTATATCTCTTAATTTGATGATGCATTCTTAGTTCTTCTTAGCTATCTACATCACATCTTCATCAGAGTCTTGGCTAGCCTCAGTATTGCGGACCAGCATATAGTTGTCCATGTCAATGGAACGGCAGTGGTTGATTGCATAGCGCAATTTGCTAGCCATAGTAGCCTGATTGCTGTATGCTGGAAGTCGCAGCTGGAAGAAGCAGGTCTGGGAGGTGGGCAAACTGTCTCGACCCTGCAAAAGAAACAGCAGATAAACTTAATAAAAAGCCTTGTGTAAGCCAAAGTTGTTAAGAAAACCTCATTAACTTTTCAGTTTTGCTTCCTCACAAATTGAACCACTGTAGCTGCAGTTCACAACCTTTTTGACAACAAACGAAAGGAAATTTACGAACATAGTAAACTTTTTAAACCTCCTAATAAAGTGAAATGATTTTTCAAATATTTTAAAATGATGCTATTCATCATGCAGTCTTACGGTAAGACTCTTAATTTTTTTTTATCAATCATAGCATATCTCTGCAAACCTTGGGATGACAAACAGAGCACATGTGATAGGAGGCAAAATGGAATACTGGACCAGAGTAATCTATATAATGTTGTGACAAGTTAGAAAAAAGAAAACCCTTACTCTGTCTGAAGTCATTATTTGGAATCTCTGGGTAATATCTGCAGGGTTGCTGGGAAGTCGAGTTCGTCCAGAAATGAATCTCAAAAACTGGATACGCTCTTCATTGGTGAAAGACTCCAAAACTGACCAAAACCACCGGACCAGCACATGGTTTTCATCAATACCTCTGTACCTATTGGAAGAGAATACAATATTTAATGTTGTTGACACCTAACTATTTCCCTTAAGTGCTAGGGTAGGCCTGCTAATATGAGAGAAGAAAAAAAGGCTAGACATCCTACACCTCAAAAGGGAAGTGAGAGGGAGGTAACTGTCCAGAGGCAAAATGAATTATTCTGCAATTTTACTGATCTATACAGATACTTTTCTGATTTACAAGTAGAGGACTCATACCTTTTAACAGACTTTCTGCATGATCTCAATAATATATTAGAGGATAGACATTATACCTGACAACTTTTTGAAGGACTTCAATGTTGACCTCATCTGTGCCACATACTAAACACTCCAGAGCCTGATCTGTGAGTAAAGTCAACAGTGAAACGGGGACGATGCCAGCCATTCCCTCTCTGATAAGAGCCACCTGGAGAGGTTTATACAGTGGATCATCATTAAATATAACGGGACTACAAACAAAAACTGCATTATTGCTTACAAAACTTTTATTTTTCTTTCTTTTTAAAATTTTAATGCATATACAGTTGTATACAGTGGACAACAAGGGAAGGGGGACTCATTGTTGAAAAAGGTAGCAAATGTCAAAGGTAACCAACATCAAGTCATCGCATTTTGTACAACAGTGTATTTATCAGATCAAAGCAAACTAAGACTTGGCTTTCCAGCTGACACACAGATGGAGATGTATTTTAGAACAAGCCATCGCATGTCTGGATCGGATCATTATCGTCTTTACTGCATTGTCATTTATTTTGCTCATATTTTTGGACAAAATTAAATTGAAATTTTTAAAGTGCAGTTAAACCTGCCCAAGACGGAAACAGAAGGGAAGGGAAAAAATTTTCCATCTTGCGCAGATTCCGTCGGTTTCTATGTTTAAAGTTAGTTTTCCGTGGAGGTCTGATATCACTGATGGATTAGGCTGGGCCATTGCAGGGGGCCTTGTACAGGGGAGTGAGGTGGGAAAGCCGTAGTTGTAAGAGTAAATGCTGATTGGTTCTGCGTCGGCGATATCAGACCTGCAAAGCATCTGGGACGGGAGAACCTACGTTAAATAACCCAAAGAAGTCAGTGATTGGTTCTTTGGATGGAAACCAAGTGAGCGGCGACGGGACTACAGACCTGTTTTACTGTTGGTAAAAATCAAAGGCTCATTTTCACTGGCCACGAGGCTCTGGTTTTACATCACATGGTATCGACACTCGTGATAAGTCAATCTTGAGTCACGTGCTTCAGTACCAAACTGTCTGCAGCCAAGGGCAATTGCATAATTTTATGGCTCCGGCAGTCTAGCAGTGAGGGGCACAAAGAGACTGCGGTCTTTCTCCCACAATTTTGTTCTAAAATGAAAGACTTTTCATCGTTTGGCATGTGTTTTAAAGGAGCCTGGGGCTAATAAATTCCATCTTGCACAGGTGATTTGCTCAGTTTGGTGAGCATTTTGCTTCCGTTCCCACGGTCTACAGGTTTCCGTTTTATACAGGTCAAATATATAGGAATTGATCACGGGGGGAAAAATACGATTCCGTCTTGGCAGGTTTCCATCTAGGCAAGTTCGACTGTAGTTAGCTCTAGACAAGAAAGAACTAAACAAAAGTGAAATGCCTTGCATTTGGCTTCCCTACTTACCTTATATAAACAAAATAGTCTAAGAAGATAAAAGATCAGATAAGATATAGCACCTGTAGGCCTTCTTTGGTTGAAAATCTCGCTTATTTGAAAATAAACCAGTAGTCCCATAGATTTTATTTTAGCCATTGTCTACTGTATAACTACAACACTACCCAGGGAAACTGAATATTTTATTGACTTCACAGCTTCTCTTAGACCAAGACAAGGAGGAGTATGTACTCTTTATTACCTTGAGCAATTAAAATTGTATCTTACAAAACAGATAAGTGGGTGAACTCTTTTCAACAAACCTGTCTGTCCCACTCATGGAGACGATATTGGAGCACACTGTCCACATACTCATTCCGATTGTGAAAATGCACCAGAAGGCTTTGGCCACCAGCCACAACAGGCACCATATGGCCACTTGAGCTCTGTCCCTCAAACACATCAATGGGAATGAACTGAAAGAGGAGTAAAGCACACCACCACCATGAATGCATAAAAAGTGAATTCCTGGTTTTTCTTTATCATTCCAACTTCCAGTCTACATTTGCCGATTTTCAGTTTTAACTTCTCCTTTATAGGAAAAGTTCCTTCAACGTCAAGAGCAATGAGCTGGAACTTATTCAGATTTTAACATGCAGCAGAACAAATGATACACATCACCACCTAGATAGCATCTTGTCTTTAGATATACTTTTCCAGCAGAATTTGCATCTTTGTAGGGAAAGGAAAAATTGTATAAAGCATCTTTCCTCAAGATGCACATTAAAATTCAAATCCATGGCCATATGGTTGATATTAACTATCTGGAAACAATCATATCAGTACTAACTTATATAAGTACAAAGTCTACTACAAACCTCATGGAAATTAGTTTCATTGATGCCACTTTCATGGATCTCCTTGATTCCCCTCAGACTCTGAATGTACAAATGGTCAACCTTGAAAAAAAGAACAACAAACACTATCATTTGATATGCATGTTTACATTTAAAAAAAAACAAATTAAAAAATCCTATATTTTATAGCATAAAATAATTCCCTCATGATATACAAATTATCAAGTATAAACTAAATAAAAAAAACCTAATGCAAACTACGAACTAACTCACTCACTGCCACTGCCCACTTATGTTGGGTTAGCGGATTAGACCATTGACTGCAACCCATCCCTCGTGTGTTCTCTATTTTTTATTCTATTCTTAGACACAATAACACAGCTCTAGTGTTTTCAGGAATAAAAGCTGATACGAGAGTTATTCTGGTCTTCAGAATTACTCTTTCACCATAAATAGTAACAATTACATGCATTTTGCTTAGAATTGATGTTTTCTTCTTTTCTCTATTTTCACTTTTTGTTCAGAATACATTTACTAAGCACATTCACAGTAAAATGGAAAAGACATTAATATTTGTCTAAACATGATCTAGACCTACAACTATTGTGTGTACACCATTTAAAATATTCTATAAAATCTCTGGTTAGAGGTATTATACATTTGTTTTACATCAGGCTCATACAAACATTTACGTTCCCAATTTCCATGTTGTAGCTTCAGAAGTTCAAGTACAATGCTTTTTTTAAAGATATTGCCAAAATGAGTGGTATATTTTTAGATGGAATTTTCCACATCCTCTGGTTGTGAGTGAGTTATCTTGCTGTTCAGTATATTGTCCTGAAGCCTGTTACTATTTCTACAATCCGGAAGAGAGAGCAATATAAATTGTGATAAAAATGTACAAAGCAATGCAATCCTATAATCTACAAAATAAATGTCATCTTTAGAGCAAACATGGTAATCACTGTTCTGACTTCATTGTATATATTGTGTTCACACTTTACTCCTTGCACAGGATTCTTTTATTTGTGTGTGTATGTACGTGTGTGTATGTTTGTCCAATTACAATGCCAGACTAACTGAATGATGTCTCTGCTGAAGGTAATCATATTCCCATTTAAGTTCAAAATATCTTTATTGTTACCCACTATAAGCATCCATGGACATTTCCCATATCATTATGAATCCATGTTATATAAATAACAAACCTCTTCAAGGTCCTCTACTTTGAGGGGCATGCCCGCAATGAGTTTCCAGATACATGGAGCCAGATGAAGGTCTAGGGGCTTTTTAGTGCGAATTGCTACACCAAACAAAATGCCTAGAAACTTGAACAGAGCTGGATTTTCTTCCGCAGACAAAGCTGGGTTCAGCAAGTACCTGTGAAACAGATTCTTCTGTCAATGGCCAAATAAGAGTACCATGTCCTCTTGAGTTTAAAAACCTTTAAGAAATATCATTTCTTTTCTTATATAAGGATCTTACTTGTGCTAATAGGTGCTGTTAAAACAATCTGAAATGAAAATATTTTACAAGCTATCTTTTAATAAGGCTCCTATTAAAAAAAAAAAAAATCCAAACAAACATAAAGCAAAAAAAACCAAAAACAACACATAAATATATAAGGAGGATGAACATCCAACCAAATAAGGGCATATGGTACAACAAGACTTAAGAAATATCTTTTTTCATTTTACCTGTCTCTATTGTTTCCTGATTCATTTTTGGCATTTGGAGTTGGAATTAGCACTGGCACAGTTCCTGATTCAAGTTCCTGTGAAAGTTCAAGGTCATGGATTTTACTCTGTAAAGTATTTCCTATAATGATACTGAATACATTCTGTGCTTATCCACTGGTCCACCTTTTAAAAAGTCAGAGATCACTCAGGGATATTAATTATTAACATGATATCAATTATGAAGCTGGCAATAGCAAAACTCAAGGTATTGAGTTGGTGGTATTTGCTGCACAAAGCTTCTAATATGAGTCTATCACATCAAGTCATGCAGTCTGAATCTTGACAGAATTTGAACTGAATTACTCTAATATGGTACAAAAGTTAACAACTATCACAGACGCACGTGTGAGGAGGTGATCAAAGTTGTAAGAAAGATGGTGGGTGGCAGAAAAGACTGCATAATTTAAGTCTACTGGTCAGTACTATAAAAAAAGGGTAGGGAGTGGGAGCAACAAAAAGTTACAATCAGTCTGTTTTAAGGTGGATAAGTATTAGATTGCTAATTCTAATCATTTCTGTTCATTTGAAGGAAATGTCTCAGTCTCACGCTGTTTTAAATGCTCTCACCATGTGATGGGCTTGAAAGACCAGGAATCTAACTCAATATTTGACTGGAATGGAGAAGTTCAGATAGGAAAACTAAATAGATGCCCAGAAACAGGAAACTTAAAAGAGGTGAATAAAAAAACACAACAACTTTCCATAAACTCACCAAGCACATTTCAGTAATGGTATCATCAAATACCCCACCAGCATCATCAGCCCCTTCTCCAATTAGCTTAACTTTCCAGGCACGAGCTGGGAGGCGCAGATCTTCTGCTTTCAATTTGACCACTTGCTGTGCTATCTGATTGTACACAGGACGACATTTCTTGCCTCTGTCAATGTCAAAGAAATGATCACTTCAAATGAATCAATTTCCTAAATAATTTTTTATGCGTAACTTTTATTACATCATGCTTGCAGACAAGTAGATGATGTCATTATTTTTCCTTAATATCTCAGAAGAAAGTAGAATGGCATACAACTAGATCTGCTATAACAACCATAGACACCTTATAAGACTATTACTTCTGTTTCTAGGTGCTTGATTTGTTCACTCTTTCTACATACTTTGAAGGCTCAGTTACAAACATAAAGAGCAGAACAAACATTTCAGGAAAGTGTTTCGGCTCATCACCAGAAAATATCTTCCAATTACAATCACATTAATTTCAGACAGGCTTCAATGGTAATGACAACAAGTAAAAAAAATACTTATTCTATATTCAATCAACTAGTTTCTACCTTGTTGAAAGACGCTTGACAGTGATCTGAGGTCCGCAATTTTTGCTCTGTATCATTGTTTTACTGATTGCTCGTACCATTGGCAGGGTATACACACGAGGGGACAGAAGGGGACGTAAAGGCCCCTCACAAATCCCTGGCACTTCAGACTCAAAGCTGTATGACTCCTGTAGAAATTATTTAGGCAACCATATTTTGTTAATATCAATGTAACATACCTCAGATCCATTTCAATACTGTTCAGATAGTTTCAATATGAATAAAAGACACCACCACTTTAACTATATGAACGTTGATCTCAAACTCATTTGGGATGATATTTATAAATCTTTAATCACACAAACACACACACAAATCAATTTTTTTGTCCAGGAGTACAGAAGAAGTTGTTCTAAACAGGAAACAAGTTATTATATTATTGCTTAAAAAAATGTGAATTGTGTTTAAAAAAAATAAAGAAAGTGACTCTATCAACTTATTTAGGCCCACATAACACTGGGGAACAAGTGACAAAACTTGTCCAACATGTTCCATCTCATGTGATAAGGAGTTTAATAAAGATCAACTTTCATAAAGTAATTTGAAAACTTATCTTAATCTGTTGATTGCATGACTGGGTTGCAAAGACTTACTTAACTGAATCCTCTTCACAGTTTGTGGAGCACAGGATCTCAACAGTATCCCTTTACTTTCCTATTTCTCTGGCAATTTTCTTCACAGCCTCCTATGTCAGATTTGCGGCAGACAACAATCTTAAAATATGCCTATTTGCAAATACACAGGTAGTAACAAGCATAATTTAGGAAAAATAGCCAGCCTAAGAAGGCAGCTCAGTTGAATAGACACTAAAACGTAGAAGTAGCATAGCAATCGTGACTCACTGATTTGGGTAGTAAGTTGAGAAGCCTCCATGAAGAATAGACCAAATCACTGAAATGAAAGAGGAGGATGAGGCGACCTCGAATCATCTCTATGGGTATATGCTGTATAGAAGTATACTGAGGTGGCACAGCCTCAGGTTGACCAAGCTGTAGTGGTGCAGGAACACTTGGTGAACGTTTTGGAGGTGGTGGGAAAGACCAGGCAGCACAGTGACTCCTTCCCGCTGATATCTGAAATATATATATTTATTGTTTTGATATAACTTAGTATAACTTCAAGGCCTATAAGGTCCTTTTTCCTACGAGAAAAAGTTAGCTGTTTGTTCATTAAAAGATGATTTACAAAGTTTCTCTAGGATTCCATAGTATGAATGGTAAGTGACAATCTTAAAACAAAAATCTTACCCCCCATAGATGACAGAACTAGACAAAAAAAAACAAAAACAAAGCAAAACCCTAGTCAAAATTATAGTCGAGCTTGAAAGCAGAGTTTCTCAGAAAAAAAATTCTTTCCCTCTATCTTTACAGGCTTTTGACCATTGCAAAATAAAAAAAAAATATAGAGTGATTAAAAGATATTGGCCACACAAGAATAAATGAGGTTAAACAGAGTGGACAGACAAACGAAGGCACACAATGAGACGGAGCCTTAGATTAATACAGAAAAGAAAAGCGTCCCGACCTGATCAACATTACTGTCTTCAAGGTGTACATAAAAACAAAAACACTAACATAAGAGACAGGGAAGAGGAAGGGAGAAAGAGAGAAAGAGAGAGAGGGGGGAGAGAGGGAGAGAGAGGGGGAGAGAGGGAGAGGTAGAGAGAGAGCAAGCAAATGAGCAAAGATGAGCCTCTTGGATGTGGTGAAAGCAGTATAAAACGAAAATTACCTGCTTAATGCCCATGCTTTGCAAGTGAGAGAGGAGGCAGGGCTCCTTGACAGGAGAGTTGGTGTGCCCCAGGCCAAGCTGACCATCTGTATTGATGCCCCATCCCCATACCTCTCCAGTGACAGCTAGTGCCAATGTGTGCTCAGCACCTGCTGTCACATCCTCCACAAAATGGCCTGCTAATGGCATAACTTGTTCAGGCTTACAATGACTCACACACTGGGACTCTCCTTGTCCAATCATCCGATCTGGAAATAGGCATGCACAATCTTTGAAAACTCATATTAATCACTTTATAAATAAGCATACATAAAAAAACAAAAACAACTCAAATCCCATACCGATTAGCAAATAAATACTTTCAGAATAATTTTAAAATCAGCAGTACTACTGTGCCCAGTTCTTGGTGGTATGGGGAACAAGGAGAGCACCAAACAAGTGCAAACAACATCAAAAGCTAGTGATTGTTGGTTTGTGTACTATTCCATGGTATTGTCAATTTTGCTTATGCCATTATAATGTACTTAAGTAAAAAAAAATCAACCACCCAAAAATATTTTTATTTAAAAACTAGCTGTTATCACCTCACTTACCTTGACCCCAACTGTAGACATGGCCATCTGTTGTCAAAGCCACAGAAAACTGTGTGCCGCAGACAATTTTCTTAATGACAAAGTCCTTAAGCAGATCCACTTTGGTGGGCACAGACTTGGGAGAACTGTTGCCCAGACCCAGTTTCCCATAGTCCCCATCTCCAAATGCCCACACAATAGCACCATCGGACGACAAGCACAAGGTATGGTTCAGCCCACAGGCAACCTGTAAACAAGAATTCAGGAGTTAATCTCTTCAAAAACTATAACTCTAAAGTATACATGGCGGTTATTTTGAAGTTATTCCGCAAATGCACACATACACACACATATTGGAAATTAATGGATGAATGGACAAAAGAAGAAAGACTATTCAACCATATATACATAATATACAAATAAGCACATGTGCTCCAGACCAGCTCTATAAGGGATTTGACGGGGAGCAAGAAAAGACTGCATAACCAAAACTGTAAAGTGATCAGCAAGTGGAACTGAATGCAACATCAAGTGCATTTTTATAATTCGTGGGTTTGGCTTCAGTACTTCGTTGATTACTTCTTTTTAATTTAAATTTCTGTTAATTCAAAGTCATCCATTAATTACTGATGATACAACAAAGGTACCCATGAGATAACGTTTGAGAAGGAGAGGAGGTGGGCCATGGAGAAGTAGATGTGAGAAAATGGCATATGAATGAAAAGTATGAATAGTGAATGTAAAATGATTCCTTGGCCAGACAAAAAAAAGAAGAAACTTTGCTTCTTACTTTAGGGTAGGGAAAGGAGAAAAGAAATGACTTATTACACCAACTTCTTTACGCTGTGCACATACAGCCCACTGCTGTAATAAAGCCTGGTGACAGTTGATTTGGTAAGCCAAAAATGATGGGTGAAAGGTACTTTTATAAAGAATAACCTGTAGTTTGCATGTTCATTCCTTCAGCAAGAGACAGCATTATGCTATGTACAAATCTGTTTTATAACCACCAAGAAAACAGTCTTTGTATAAATGCTAGATTTTGTATTAGATTTGACAAAAAACATAAACTGGGTACGGCTTGTAAATCTATGAAGAGTGCTGTCTAAGAGGTGATGAGACATATGTTCCATTCAATGCTTTTAAAACAATATAATCCCAGCCTTCTGGTAGCCCTAACTAATTAATAAGCCTTGAAGGGACATTTTTTTTATTGCTTTCGCACAGTGCCAATAGGACCTAAAAAATGAAACACCTTTCCTACAAAATGATGAGTAATATGAATAAAACCCTCATTAGAAGAAAAAATATAGCAAAAATATTGACCAAAGGTCTTAGATACATTTTACTTCAGAAAGTTTGAATTATATAAATGTTTTTGTTCAAACTTTCTAGATTTCAATAAACTTACTAGTCAACAAATCTTCATGGTCCGTAGATGGCTGAAGAGAAAGGCTATATAAATACTGATAACTTCTTTAAACCTTTTGTGTTTATCCCGGGAGAAAAAAATGTTGCCACTACAGTTCAACCCGGCCAAATCCTGCCATCATGCTGCCAAATTATGGGATATGTGTACAGCTTGATTCTGTTTTATCAAAGCTAATTACAGCCTAAGAAAAGGATGTGAGTTTGGGACAACTTTCTTCTTTTCTCTCATAAAACAATCGAACATTGACCAAAACACCTTAGTGTCTATAAAAAGCTATAAAATGTACCCATTGTTGCACAATACCTAAATTCTACTTCATGCATGGCGCATTTTAAAAGTACCTGTTAACTTTTTTTTATTTTGTAACAAAACCCCTTGTAACCTCTAATTATGTCTAACAACGTGAATACAAGAGAGGTCCGAGTGCACAGGAAGTTGAAACAGATCGGTAGCCATAATGACATAGGAATCAGATCACATCACATGGGTAAATGCCCATCAGGAACAAAAGCTTACCTTAGTTTCAATAGTGTAAAGCAAAACAGATAATTTCACATCATCCCGTTCGCAGGAAGGAAGTTTGTCACAGGTTCACTTTCAATTGAATATGCCAGTACCCAATTTGCATTTAGTGTTGGGGAAAATAGTATAAAACGTCTTTCCCAAAGACACAACACGGTTGCCATCAGGATTTGGACCAGAGACTCTCGGGAGTCCATTGCTATATTTATTCAGCCACTGCTAGTACCTTGATACTTACCATTCCAATTTGAAAAGCCTCCAAGGCCATGACTCTTTCAGGCACTTTTTTGTTCGCTGTAGACCCATGCCCCAGTCTGCCGTAGTCCCCATTGCCAAATGTGAAAAGCTTCCCATCAGATGTGACTACAGCACTGTGCTTGAATCCACAGGAAACCTGGAGATAAACCAAGCAGTATCATAGGAAAACAAAAGATAATACTATCAACAAAGCAAGACATTATCTGGAGTTTATTATAAACATAAGTTTTTTGCATTATACAAGATCATTATGAACATAAGTTTTTTTGCATTATACAAGACAGAATATTAACAAGAGGATATTAACAAGATCATAGACAACACTAACATGAGTAAATCTTGCAGAAAAGTTGAGAATTACATAGATCTGAAACTATTTTCATTTTTTCTTTTGCATCCAATTTCAGGTATGTAAATATTTTGTGAATATCATGCAATTTGATATTTTTGCAAAGTACTAACCAAGGATTTCTATTGCACCATCACACAAAGTATAAACAAATATTTCAATGAAAAAAAAATCTCCATTTTGGGAACAGAAAGATCAATGGATCTGTAACATAAATATCTATAATATAATGAGAGGCACAATAATTATGCTGACTTTACTTGAATAACTTCTTCTCCATGTAGGGCCTCTATCTGTTTTGGTCTTTTGTGTCTCTCACTGTTGTTGTGACCAAGCTTTCCATAGTCGCCATCTCCCCAACTAAACACTTCTCCACTCTCAGTCAGAGCCATACTGTGGCCATCAGAGCCTGCAGAGGTGGCCACCTGGACCACTATGAAGCCTGGTATGACACAAAAGCAAACTTAAGTTTAAAGGCCCTATTCCCTTTTGCATAATTCAAACAACATGTACTATTAAATAACTGACTGTTATTAATAATTAAAAGCAAAACCAAACACTAAACAATAATAATATGAAATGATTTTTTCCCCCTCAAGCAATGCGTAAAAAATTGTTCATGTTCTTTAGGGGTAATGACACTTTGAGATAGAAATTCTTTGGGGTAAAAGCATGACTTTTCTGAATATTGGATAAAAGCACAGATTTTTAATTCTTAAAAAAAAAAAAAGAAGAAAATATGATTCACTGCCTTAATAAAAAAGTTACTCAAAGAACTATGATGAGAATTCTTGTGATCTTTAAAAATAAGCTGATCACACTACATTACTAACTTTGACACAAGACTTTTCTCATACCTCAAGAGTTACACATAAAATATGTCAGCAAACATTAAAAAAAAATGTTTTTCATATATGTTCTGCTAAGCATTCAATAATTCTTACTGCATTTTCCAATGTTACCTCATTGCCTATGCAGTCAGCTTCCATAATACATAGTATTTTTACCATTTAAAAAAAAAAATTGTCATACTTCCTAAAGTTATAGTTGGCTGACGTTTTACATCAAAAGACAGCTCATTGTTTCAGTGCTCTTCTGAAATGAATCTCCAGCTGATTTATCGAAGGATATTTCCATGAGAAATTGCAAGAAACATCCCCCTCCCTGTCTAAAAGCAAAACATTTTTGGAGCCTTTGGCTGGCTGGCCTGTGAAGATTGGATTCATGGGAAAGTTGTCAGTCCCAGGCTATTCAGTTTCATAATCTGCATTCAAACACAAAGACAAAACTTTTCTAAATGTATGCTATGAGGTCAAGGATAATGTATTGTGAAGATTATGTAGAACACCTGTTACTCTCTTTCTCTTCAACACAAAGGCATAAAAAATAGTGAAACCCTACTGCACTAATGTCCCTAACCCCATCCATCGCAATAATGAGTGCGACACATAGGCATTGAGTTAATAAAGGAAAACAAGAAGTGAACCCTAAAGCCTTGACAAAAACTGGTACATAAAAGTTTGATAAAGAATATATCGTTCCCTCTTCCCACACAGAGTACTAAGTGTACATTATTGCTAAAATAGCAGTGCTAAATACTCGGTGCAAGCATTATCATATGTTATAATGAACAGAAGTATTGTAAGCTAAATCAATCATCACTATATCAACCAACTACCTTGTAGAGCAGAGATGGCAGTTGGCGTGTGTATATCATCAGAATTTCCTTGCCCTAAACGACCATAGCTTCCTTCTCCACATGACATGAGTGAACCATTTGTCAGAATGATAAAAGTACAATTCTGACCACAGACAATCTGTCAAAATAAGTAATGAGAGCAACTCATCATTTTTATTGATAACTAAAGCATAAACGTATCTGAACAGAAAGGATGACATACATCGATAATGTACAAGGTAAATACCACAAAAATGTATTGTTAGTAAGTATACAATTAAAAGCGAGGATGTAGTGTTAAAATTGAAGTATTAAGGCACTGATAAACACCTGTTGGGCATTTGCCATAGATGCAACTTTAGTGGGTGAAAGAGCCACTCGACCGCCTTCACAGATCTGGCCATGACGTCCACTGCCCCACATAAAAGACTGACATCTGGGGAAGTGTGAAGTACAGATCAGTTGGGTTTTTTTTTTTTGTGTTCAATAATTAAAAAATATCCCACTTAAACATGATTTTATTCATCCAAAGCTAGAAATTTAGGAAAATATGGAATTTTCTTACCAGTAGTAAACGAAATAGAAAATACAGATTGGAACTGTAGACACATTCTTAAGATAAAACTTGTCATTTTCATAAGCCTATTTTTATAACTTGATCATAAGTTTTATCTTTCTGTACAAAATACATCAACATCATTGAGGTAACAATAAAACAAGATCTTTCATACTAAACTGAAACACTACAACAACTTGTACCTGCCCCCAGTCTGCCAGTCCTCGGGCTGATGTGTTGCCCAACGCATGATCTGACTGTCCATGGTCAAGTCCCACTGCTTGTTATCCTTGAGAAAAATTAATCAAATGAACAAGGCAAGTTAACTTACTTGAAACCCTGACCTGAACAATACTATATATAGGATTCAACCTGGTTTTAACTTCAACTTCATTATGCTCTTGAGAAAACAAATTGATTGTCAGCATCAGTTCATTAGAACCTTAGGCTTAACTAAAATGTTTACAGGCAGTCTTTCATTTATGACTGTATTCTACGGAAGTCAAAAGCTACGTTCCTCAAAGATCTATAAGGCCTGTACTGCCAGAGCTATCCAAGTTTCAATAGCATATGACTTACGTTTGTGATAAAGACTGTATCCTGTACTGTGCCAAATAAATGTGCTCACCAGGTCTTCTAAAATGTTTCTGATAATGTTGAGACTATCGAGGGGTGTGGTCTTTTTTTTTAAAAAGAAGTTTCATTTACTGCACACTCAACATGAACATCTTCACTTTGGTTTGAGCCTGGAGCTTGCAGTCTCTGAATGTTAACTTACTGAAAGGCTGCAATTTCAGTTCACACAGACATCTCCTTAACTCCTTTTATATGCTGAAAAACTGCTGCTTTGGAAGTTCTGTGGATCTTAGTATTCTTCATTTTAGTTCTTTCATTCTCGTCTTTTTTGTTTTCCGTGGATGGATTTCATACCATTGTCATCAATGTTTCTCTGACATATATCACACAAGTTGATGTCACTTGCAAAGCAATGGTCATCAAAATATGTAAAAGACTGTGATGAGCATCTCAAACTGTTGACCTTGTAACTCGGTAAACAATGCTTAGAAATTTAGGGGCAACGGCGAAAACCTTTGTCATAGTCATCACAATTAAAATACAAAACAACCTCTCACATTCAATCTCCCTGCTCATAAGCCTACTTGAAGGTTGAATTTAATATTGAAGATTTTTATAATACTGAGTAATGAGAAATTAGAACTAATTTTTGTGCTGTTTTTGACAAGTACAGCCAAGTATTCCATGTTCAACTTACATAGACAAAGCTCTCCACACTGCTGTCTATCTTCTCCCTGTTAAGAAGCTGGAATGATGCAGGTAAAGATTGCCTTCGTAGCAGGGCATCAGCTGACTTGATTGTACAAGAGTAGGTCAGAAGCCAGTGCCACTCTTTCACTATTTCATCTGCTCCTATGGATTAACATCATTTTAAGAATAAAAATCAGAATGTCCTTTCCTACTTCTTAAGCTATTTTTATTATGTGTACATAAAAAGTAAATTTGAACAAGTCTGTAAGTATTGAATATTGTGTAACTTTGAGTTAAAGGGAGGAGTTTTTAAATTCTGAACCCACCCTCAACCTGGAGGGCCAGGTGGCCAATATTCCACTTGCCATTTAGAAACTCTTCCGACACTCTAATATCTCATCAGCCCTATTCTTCTCAATGCCAGGGACTGCAAGGCTGAAACAAAACTTTCAACAATTCCAATTCTAACCATGAGCTTTATGAAACAGTAGAGATCTCCCCCCAAAAAGTATGATATAGTTACCAGTTCCTTCTGTTCTGTGATGAAGTGGTCGTGGGCAGAAGCAGAGAGCTGTGTCCAGCTGCAGGCTGACAGCCATGGAGGTAAGACACTGCAGATACTGACTGTGTTGGATCTGTTCCCCACTCAGCACCTGACCCTAAGAACCAAAAAAGTCTGATTATCTGATTGCTGCATTGATCATACATATTTTGACACACTCAATGATTCTACGTTTTGTTGAAGGTGAACAACATATCACTTTTAATAATGCTATTCATTAATGTAGACAGATAAGTCAAAATTCTGTGATCTTTCTACAATTTGAGAATATGGCAATGACTCATTGATCCTCCTAACTTATACAAAAACGTTTTGTGTATATAATTCTTGAGGTGTCCACAACAACAACAAAAAAAGTTACAAAACAATACACTTGCCTGTGGTGAGAACATAAAACTTCAATCTACCATACAAGTCACTGGCCATGTACCTTTTCATGTTGATATTGTTCTAAAAGCATTGCTGGTAAACGCTGGAGTAGGCTACAGAAACACTTGGCTTGGTTCAGTCCAATAATACCCTGTTGCTTCAAACTTTTGCGTGCTAAAGCCATGATGCGGTTCTTGTAGAACATGTCAGAAGTGTATTTGAGAATTATCACATCCTTGAAAAGGGAAAAAAAACAAAAACAAATATAAATGCAGAAATTAGGGATGATTTGTCACCTAAACAATAAATAATGATAATATAAAACTGTCCAGAAAATGATCCATACATTAATGTATGTATTACATAAAAAATACATGAAACAAAAAAAATATTCATGTTGAAATTGACAAAACCAAACAGGCTTAGTCAGACAAATTTTAATCAAGTAAATTCATATTCCTTGAACACTTTTAGGTCATAGTCCTTAATAAATGAGACCCAACTCTGATGAATTTCACAATACTAGAAGGCGATTTTCATATCAGAATATTAATACAAGGAATGCTAAAAAAGTTTTTGTCTGAACTGTAAAGATGGAGATATTATTTTACCACAGGAATTCTATTCCTTTATGTTGTCACCATTTTGAGTGATACATCTCTCCCCAAAGACCTTGAAAATAAGATCAGGAATGAAGAAATATGGAAAAGAGCAGGACAGGCACCCATAGAAGAAGAGCTAGGAAAACACAGATGGAGATGGATTGGGCATACTTTATGAAAATTGCCAGGTAGCATCACCAGACAGGCACTGCAGTGGAACCTCAAAGAACCCGAAAACAGGGAAGGCCAAGAGAAACTTGGAGAGAGACAAGGAAGGAACAGGACAAACATGGTCAGAACTGGCAGTCATCCCAGGACAGAATAAAGTGGAAATCCCTTGGGTGTGCAGACTTGCCAACCCCCCAAATTCACTTTGCTTATTTTTCAGGCTGAGGGATCATGATTTTCCTTATTTTGAAAATAAAATGCTTATTTCATGACATTTGAACATGAACGATGTACAAGTTTAAAGAATTTGGTACTAAAATCGCCAAACTGGCAACCCGGCTTTTTTATATTTCACAATGCTGATTAAATTTTCGATTCCGATACTTACAGTTTAAGAGAAATAATAGGTATCGACTATTACTCAAGTATTCTCAACTCGCAAATAGGGCAACACCGACAAATTCCACGCCTGCAGTACACATTTTACGATCCCAATACCGGTATGGAGCTCGACAGCGGATTTAAAGCAATTGCGGTCAGGCTTATCAGGAAATCAAAAGATGCGTATTTGATGGATTTGACGCTTATTTGCGTATTGCCGACAGTTTTGCGTACAAGAATACGCAATTGAGTACAGGTTGGCAAGTCTGTGTGTGGCCTATACCCTGATAAGGTTGAGGGACAATTATGATGACAAGATTATCCTTTCAATGTAGCAAATTCTTGGATGTTTATTTTTCCATCTTTCATCACCACTTCCCCCTTCAACACATTTTCTTCTGTCATGGCACACACTGAGCCCACTCTGAGCTTAATTCAATGCTCAAATGCCCTCACATGAACTTTCTTACCAAATGTTTTGTAACCAACAAGTCTCATAATAAACAGCATACAAATGATCATTCATTCTCACTCAAATTTTCTCTTTAAGATACAGGAACTTTACTGCAGAGCACATTTCATGTTTTTCCATTCTGAATCAATGTTATCTATAAAATATAAGCCTTTTCTACACAGCCGTCCATTTATGAGAGGTAAGCTTTAAAGCTGTAAAAAGGAAAAACTTGACTATTTGCACACATTCATGGCTCAATTTCAATTGCAGTGGATGTGAGTTTCATTGCGTTGTTCTTCATATTTAGGGTTAAAGTTTTGCATCTCACTCGTATTACCATACCTTACATCTACTGAAACAGGCTGCCATACTGCCTTCAGCAAACCACTCCAGGGTCTTCACTGTACCAGGCCCTGTGTAGGTCTGCAGTAAGCTCTTGCCCTAAGGTTAAATATAACACAAAAAGATGGTATAATTAAATTCAGACCGGTTAAACACTGATTTATCAATCAAATGCTTTACATGTTATGCAATATATAATATTTACTTTAATGTCTCTCATGACAACATACATCAAACAGACCAGGTAAAATAAAGTATACTGTTTTTAAACCATGCTTTTTCTTTTCATAGTAAAGTTAAAGTGATATCGGAAGGTCTGTTCTGTTGTAAGTTGAATTCAGTAATTTTTACAAGAATGTCAAATGTGCACAAATTTCAACTCACAATTATTAATATGGGTATTTTCACTGATATACAATTAAAGGTTGTAAAGAGGTGTGGATTTTTAATAATTTTTATCATTAGTTTATCGTTTCGCATCCGTTCACTTTGAAAACAAAATTTCATTAATAGTCCTTTTATACTCATGCAATCTTCAATATAGCCTTAATGTTAAAAGGAAACTGCTTCAGAAAAGGCTGACAAAGGTTCAAAATAAAAGTTCTATCACCTAAAAGTCAGCATATATATCTGTGTAAGCAGGGTAGCTGCAAACTCTTAAGGTTAAAAAGCAAAGCATTACAGTTTGCAAAAAACTGCTTCAGAAAAAGATGACAAAAAGGGAAGGAAAAGAAAAAGAAAAGAGGAGGGGTGTGGGGATGTGGGGGTGAAGGGGAATAGTTCAGTCAGTAAGTCTGAGCACATGGGTCTGAGTTTGATTCCTGCTTTGTAAACCCATTCTTAAGATGAGTTACTATCATGGATAGTGCACCAATACCTCATAAACTGATTCAGGTGGACACGTAGTTAAAACAAACTGCATAGATGGAACAAGGCTTACTGACCTGGATAGACCAAATGTTGAGCCACCCCTTTGTGCAGCCACTTGCCAACATAAGCCCATCTGGACTGAAAGCAAGAGCTGACACTGGTGCAATGTGTCCACACAGAGTCACGTCTGCCTTTCTCTTCACTGAAGAGTCACTCTTGTTCCCTCTTGATTCATTTTCATACTTCAGATAAAAGAGAAAAGTGTTTATATTGTATTCGGCTTGCAAAAATTTGTTATGCTTACACATATTAAATCACTGTGATAAAAGTGGTAACATCTGATCCATTATTCATAATGATAATCAAATTTAAATTAATTTTTTTTTATACAAGAACACAAAAAATGAGATGAAAATATGATTTTACAGAAGCCATGTCTGAACTATAGATTATTACATTAATGTAAGAGAACATGACAGATGTAATCAAAGATATCTGCTCTTATAGAAGTCATTTCAGAATTCTACATACGAAATACAATATTATATTCACTTTGCTTTTAAAACAGAGAGAAAAACAAATAAAGGAAACAGATATGAACCACTGAAATTAAAAGAGAGCACATTTACTTGTGAAGTAGACTGAACTTCTGCCCAGGCTTTCAATGACGGAGCCAATGGTGAGGTTGGTTGCATAACTGTCCAGAGAAAGATTGAACCATTCTCACACCCACTGAAATATAGAATATAATGAAATTTCAGACACTTACAAAAACTAAATGATCACTTCCGAGGAAAAAAGGCAAAGGGATCAGATAAAAATATTGAAATAATCAAATAAACTATACAGCCATCTTTATTTATTTTTTTTATCAGAGCATTATTCTTAGGTCTTCATTAAAAAAAAAAAATCTCCAAAAACAACAGCCTATCTTCATTAATAAAAGCAATTACTATGAAGACAGTAAGATCAATACATTACATCATATATATACTGTTTTGTACATTAGATGTGAGGCCTAATAATTCTTTGTGACTGTATGTCTTTTTTTCTTACATCATATGACAGACCAAAACAAAAGATTAATAATAAAAAGAAATAATTTACCTGGCCAGCATGAGTTTTTTGTTTGCTCCGATGCCAGTCACATTGCACCAACGAAAGTCTGTCACAGGGCTAGGGTGCCATAAGTTGTCCCACAGTTCAGGCCCCTGCTCACCAATTACATGCCAAACTTTCAGGGTAGCATCACCAAGAGCAGCACTTGACAGCAGACAACCAGTAGGGTCCCAGTGCAGAATGGAAACTGAGCTCTAAGTAAAACCCATACAAAATGGTCAGTGAAAACTTTGTGTACAACAGAAATCAATGCCATTTTCAAAGACTTCCAATGAACAAAGCTTGAATTGCTTAAAATAGGCCTTAGTTTGAGATCTGACCATCAAATAGGTCATTTTAAATATGAATAGATGAACGAATGTTTCAATAATACATAATATTCAAACTTTTTTTTTTTTTTTTTTTCACCTTCTCATTGCAAGATTTATACAAATGCTTTATATATATATCTAATTCAACATATACAGAGTTTAGGATTTAACTTTACAGCATAAAAGCTAAACGGACATGCACATTTCTTTCTCAGCAACAAGCAAGCCAAATCTACCTCCTATCTAAATTATAGTGACGGCAACATTTCTTGGAAAATAACGATTAAAAACAATACAGTATTTTTCATTAAGGTCACGTTAGTAATGGAAGCTTGTTTACAATTAAATGTAAACTAAATGGCAATTAATATTCCACAAGGTTTGAATACATGTCAATATGTTCAAACAGAATAACATCAAAAAGAATCATTGAATTCATTAAAAAAAAGGAATCCACTTTAATAAAATTGGTTACAATAATTTAGTATCAAAATCATGACCAGTGTAAATAAGTTTTTACTCCATCCAAATCTATGTTAACACCAGTTAAAGCAAAATCACTGGATTGTATACTGATAAAATGTGTGCATTCACAAAGGGATAACATACCATATATTGAGAAACAAGCACAAACCTTGTGAGACTCAATATTTAATGGTTGCTCAAAATCTTCTTTACTGCATAAAGAGATCATGCCATCACTGTAGCTAACAGCAAACCTCCTGTCTTCTTCATACCATTCCAAGCAGGTCACAGAAACTATTATAAGAATAAAAATAAAAAAAGGTGTCACTTTTTTACATCTTGTATTTCCAGGTCAAATCTGCCATAAATGACCTTTGACTCACTGGCGACAGATCACGCAATGTTTGCGTGATGGCCTCAACTTATCCTCGGGACGGATCATGCGATATTTTTCAACAATTTGGAGTCACCGAAGAGTCTGATAAGTCAGAATCAGACATTAATACTTATGATCGGACAGAGATCCCAAGTTTGTCCCTGAAAAGCCCAAGAGAAAGAAGAAAAGAAAGACTAAGCAAGTTAGGACCAGTGACGTTGATAAACCAGGCACAGTGACAAAATTTTTTTTAGGAAATCATAATGTACCAAAAAAATTTGACATTTCAGATGTATTTGTTCCTTTAACTTTTAAAGTGTGGCGCAGTAGCCGAATGGTTCAAGTTTTAGACTCCAAATCCGAGGGTCCGAATGAGACTCCACGTGACCATCTTGTATCCTTGGGAAAGATATTTTGGACAATTTTTCCTCTCCCTACCCATGTGCGAATTGGGTACTGGCATACTCTGCTTGGAAAGTAAACATACGACAGACTAGCATCCTGTCTAGGAGACGATGTACAAATCTTTGTTTTTGGTTCACGCTAACAAAACCAGGATAGGCTCAAGCTCTATGGCTCTCAAATGCCTTGAAGAAAATTTACTCTATTTACTTTAACTTGTACGCTCTTTCAAATCAAAAACTATTTTTTCTATATCTTTATGAAAAATAAGAATAAATCATATTTGATTTGATTTGATTTTTTTTATTTAATATTACTACCACGACTACTGCTATTTAATATCACATATCCAAAATGTTCAGTATGTCTTAAAAAAAACCATTGACACTATTACTCCAATTAATGACTATATACTTTGTGGCGCGGTGGCCGAATGGTTAGAGTGTGGACTCCTAATTCAGGGGTTCAGGGTTTGAATCCGGGAGGTGACCGTGTTGTGTCCTTGGGAAAGACACTTTACACCATTTTCCTCTCCCCACCCAGGTGCGAAT